>JAQFZF010000386.1:0-18298 GCA_034695365.1 Enchytraeus norvegicus
CTATCTTATAGAAAATTTCATCCTGATTCTAACTATGCAAGAAATTTTTAGATCGGTTCACAAATGCCAAAGTTATGAGCGAATAACTGCGCACATGTTCTTTTTTCTACTCGGGGTGTTTAATATTAATTAATAACTGTTTAGAAATTGCTAGATCTATAATTATGCTCTGATCGTACTTCGGAGATCCTTATTTCAAATTTTAGCTCAGTCTTTGGATGATGTATTTGAAGTGCAATGGCAACATTAACCCAGGCTTCATTTTCTTTAACTAATCAGTCAATAAATAATGCTTTGGATTGTATTGTTTTGCATTTGTCCCTGACATCGTCTTCGAGCGAGGAACCGGATGTTAAATCCTTACTGTATTTGATTGTTTTTGCTTATGTTTATTTTATTTTATTTTCAAATCTTATTTTATTCCACACATGTCAACTGCACGTGTTTTCAAGGTTCCTTGCTTAGTTTCTGTTTTTGATATTTTCTTGTAGTCTTCCTTCCCACTGGTTAATCGTACCATTGCCGTAAAGAGCGCACCATGCAGCAAGCGCTGATACACAGTTAACCAGTACTGGTGGCATTATTATTTTCTGTAGTCTGAGCTGGGTTTGAACGACTCTTCATCTTAAGCCTGAGCGCACCATGCTAACCACTAGACTACAGCCACCGGCAACTTATAACTTATAGCTTATAGCTTATAGAATGATGAGATAGAAGATTTGTTGTTGGCAGACTTTGAAGTAGGTCACTTCCTGCGTAATCAGGTCATACCACGAGCTGTGTGTGTGCGTGTATGTGTATGTATGTGTGTGTATGTAACCTATAGAATGATGAAATAGAAGATTTGTTGTCGGCAGACTTTGAAGTAGGTCACTTCCTGCGTAATCAGGTCATACCACGAGCTGTGCTCTACTACACTGGAGACGCTCTGCTCGATTCTGATGACGATTATGACGTAAGACTTATATTATGAATAAGAATAACATTAGCATGTGCATTGTGCCATGTGTGAAAATATATGTAACAATTAATCTGTACTGTTAAACAATAAATCAATTAATCAATAACATTTTGATTTCAATGATGTTTATAAGGCCCATCTTGTGATCGATAGAATATTTAATAGTTGGATATTGACTTCAAATAAGTAGAAATGACTGATTGATTTTATTATTTTATTTTCACACATGACAGATAGGGTTTCCTTTCTTAGTTTCTGTTTTTGTGTGTTTCTTGAAAGTTTTTTCATGCCATGTTTACTAATAGTGTTTTTTCTGTACATAGCGCCACTGAGGTTACTTGCGCAGATACATGCCTTTCGTCTTCCAGGCACCGATACACACCCATGTCCGAGGGTGCCGGGATTATTTTGTCAATTGATCTGCTATTCTTTGCTAGGCCACTATTCATCGTTTTATGCTGCGGCGAACACGCTAACAGTTTCGCCAATATTATACCCTTCGATTGCAAGTGACTGGACATGCATGATAAATTTATTTATGTACTCATTTGTTGGTTGATTGACTGACTGACTGATTGATTGATTGATTGGTTATTTGATTATTTGATTGATTGATTACAGTCAGATGAAGCTGATGACGATGAGGTAGTAATAAATCACGTGGTAATTATTAGTTCTTTTCTTGTTCTCTAATCAACTAACAGTAGCTAGTGGTATCATAGTTATATCTGGCCCCTGATGTCATCCTTGGACGAGGAAATGGATGCTAAATGATTATTATGATTTAAAGAGAACAATGGGACTACAAGATTCAAGATCTTTTAAAAAAGTATAGAAGAAAATAAAGAAAATCAATCTGTAGTTATAAAAAAATTCTAAGTTAGTTAGTTAGTTAGTTATTTTATTTAAAAACTACAATAATGCAATCATTTACACATCATCAGTGCACAGAGAACAAACAATCATGATATGTAATTAGAAAATGCAAATAAAACTAAACCATTAAGTGGCTTTAAGGTTTCCTGAGAGACCTTTCGGCCGTCGAGTAAGGACACGTGTATGATAAAATAAAAATGTAAAGTGTCATGGATAAATCAATTATTATTCAGAGTTGATTAGAGAATTTATTAAATGGATAATTTAAATTCAACAATAAATCAGATAACATTAATAATGTATTAGGTATAAGTGTGAGCTTTGTGCAATTTATCTTTCAAGTTTTGACACAAAATCAATCGGGCAATGCAAATTTATAGTTCGTTTCATCAGCTGTCAACAACATCAGGGATGTCGTCAACACATTTGAACAACCAGGAACCCAAACAGCACTAGCAAAAACCAAATGCTGTGAGAGATAAGTAAGAGTTTAGGATTACCCGCAAACCAATGAAATTTTAATTTAAGATCAAGGGAAGTAACAAAGCTTTTCTGAGCCACTTTGTCGTACACTCCATTATAATTGGAGTGTGGGACAGGATCATTCCATGGCAATTCAGCTTTATTTTATAGTGCTGTAGTTTCATACTGTGCAGTGTGTATAGCCCAGTTGTCTTCCACAGATCTAAACAATAAAGTATAATAAAGTATATTTCTCAGACGCTAAAGTTTTACAAATACAGTAAGCAGGTGAGATTGTTGCTAGATGAGGGAAGATTTTATTAAATCTAAATGGTAATGTTAAGAATTCAAACAGGTAACACGATCACTAACATTTGATCTAACACTATAGTTAATATTGGTTTTCATGTATTTAGTTATGGAAACAAAGACTTCTGCTATAGATTTGCAAAGTATTAGTTAAGGAAATTGTTTCATAATCCCAACGTCTTCTCTTAGCAATTTGCTGGATTCTGTGCCTGATGTCAGGTTACTGTAAATGTATTCTATTAACTCGAAGGCGCCATTGGGTAGTTCATAGAAATCTCAGAATAATCTCAGAAATACTTGGTAGTGAACTTTTTGTTTTTAAAAGATGAACATAAAAGATTGTTAGGTTTTTATTATTATTTTTTGTTTAAATATGATAACAAACCTAATGTATCGTAAGGAGTTGAATTAATTATTTGTGGGTTTAGCTAATTCATTGATGTAGCTACTAGTTTAGATCAAGTATAACACTGAAATATTCATTAGTTCTGCAGAAAATTAAGATTAAGTTAGACTTTTTAATTTTTATTGAATAATTTGAAACGAATGAAGAAATGCAATGTGATGGCATGTCCCAATCATCATTCTTGGATGAGGAAACAAACGCTAAACTTGATTATTATTGTGTATAAATGATCTTGCATGCAAAAGTCTTGCAGACAGAAGTGTGAACAAACCAGCGTAAGAGGTTGAAACATCTAAATGATACGCCATAGCGCTTGCGCTTCTATTTAATTATGTTGAATGATTACAGTTACTTTGCAGATTCTTAGCTGTTGAGTAACGTTTCTGTCTAATTTGAGGAGATATTATAACGTTAAATATAAATAAGCATCCCTGATAAATATACGTTCACACCTCATGGTGATCCAATAATTTTTTTTTTTTGTACATTCCTGTAAAGGCTCATATTTAAGCTATCTGCAGATATTTAGTAACTTTCATTCTAATCGAGGATGTTGAAAATGTTATTTATAATCTACGTTTTGACATCCTGATCTCGTCGTAAAGTGATGAAACGGGGCTTGACTCATATCATGGTATTGTATTGTTGCATATAAAACTCCTAATTACTTCATACTGTATGAACTTTCAAATATCTACTTTGACTTCACTGTATTTTAGTGGGACTGTGTCTTTGTGTGATTCACAAAAAAAACTTCTACAATTTTTTGCTTAAAATAATTTTGTCATGTTCTATTAAAATAGTTTTGTAATGTACGATTAAAATAATTGATTGATTGATTGATTGACTGATTGATTTGCTGCTTACAGATAAGCTCAGATGCAGGCCACCACTCTGGTGATGGTAGGCGTACTACTGATGATGATGATGATTAGATGAGATCTACTAAACACCAGAATTCTCTCCTGATAAACACTATAAATTATTCCACTACAAATATTTACTAAATTCTTGCTTTCCTTTCTCTTGTTTTGAGCATATTTTATGTATTAAAATAATTAGAATAATAATAAAGATTTAGCTTCTTCGTTTTCTTAGCCAAGGATGATGACGTCAGGGACGTCAAAATGACTGATACGAGAGGTTACAGATTTGAGTTTCAGCCGGGTCCGTCTCTGACAGTACCCTTCTGGTAGGGAAATAAACGTTAAACATCTCATTACAGCTGTTAGTGTATTGTTAGAGATGATACCATTTAGTATATATTGTTAGTTGATTATAATTATTATTAATTAAATAAGAGAGCGATCTTAGCATGTGTTTTACTTTTAATAGCAAGACGACTGCTGTGAAGTTGTTCTGCTAGAAATGTAATTATTTATAAATTAATTCAGTCAGTTATTTCCAATTTCAAATATATTTGATTAGCTATTTAAAAATTCTAATCATTTTTCAAACCTAGAGTTAACATATTTTTCTGTAGAATGATTTTTATGTTGATCCGGATTCATAAACTGTAAGAAATTATTACAGTTTTTGAAAATGTTGTATATTGTACAAACTTCCATAAAAATATAGTTATGTTGGCATATCAATTAATTTTCTTTATGGTAATGATATTTTCCTACAATCATTATTTTTATTAAAGATGACTAAGTGAAACCGCTTTACTAAAAATATTTAGAAATCCATTGTGTAAAGTTATTTAACCTATAGAATTTTAGTTTCATATAATATTTGCTGTTTTATGATCGTCATTTGTTCATGAAAATTATATTACTTCCAACTCTGTTAAATTTATTTGTCATTTTGTGATTTTCTCCCATGGAAAATTATCAATTATTGATTTTCTCCCTTGGAGAATTGTAAGTGTGTAAGGAATATTAATAAAATGCCTAAAAATGAAAACTACAAGGCATAACAGTTAATATTTTGGTCGCAGTCTAGTAAGGAATTAATCTGGCAAATAAATTAGTTTACAAAATAGATTTAACAGGCCTGCTACCAATTTAAATAGTTGTAATGATTATTTGTTCAATGGTTATTGAATTACTGTGTTTGCTGTAATACCTCTGAACAATGTACAATGCATATGCATTGATGTTAATGGATCAAAGTGATATCTAAGTTGATAGTGATTCATCACACCCCTATAATAGGTAGTTCATCAGGCAGCTATGCGAATGTAACTAATCATATCAGATGAAACTTTGAATGAAATTTTAGACTACGATGTGCTTTGTAGAATTTCTGACTGAAATTATTATTAGCTAGTGGAAGGTCATCAAGTTTTATATTAATTTTGTTATCCTGTTTTGACAACTCAAGCCTAACTCATGTAACTCCATGCATCTCTGTTATTTTTGTTTTCTTCTTTTTGTTTTGTCGATTCTGAACCTTAACTTGAGTTAATTTGAATTGTTTGTACTCTGTATTAGATTGGTAATACTCCAGAAATTATTGCAGCTAATTACTTCATTTCTATGCTGTTTAAGACGTCCCTGATATCATCACAGGCGATAAAGCTGACGTTAAACTTGTATTATATTGTTTTGTATTTGATTTCGTGCAATCCATGATTTGTACAATCCTGTATGGTGCCATAGCTTTTTGTTGATTTCACTATAATTATAATAACCTCTTAAATACTTCGTGTTTTTGTAGTTTTTACAAGCGTCATGTAACTTCATATAATATTAGCCTAGAATTTTTGTAACCATTACATTAGATGGTATATATTTAGTGGGTTTTTGTATGAAATGTATCCACTGTCATGTTTTTAGCAGTTTTATACTTACCGTATTACTTTATCTGTTGCTTGAGATGAAACATTGCTAATTTTACATATTTGCAATTTGTAGACGTTTTATATAACTTTGACATTGCTTGAAGTGGTTTACCATGTTAAAATGGTGTCATTTGTGATGTATGTGCTAATGTGCGCTTTTACTATTATTTCTCTTGCACAGGTTTCTGAAGACACTTTTACCATCATTATCTTTTGCTTTCATTTAAAATGCATAAAAAGATGTACAACCTATGAAATATTTGTAAATAATTCAAATTTTAAAATATAAAAATCTGAATTTGCAGAATATAAAAATATGAGTACGTAACTCCCTTTAACTAAGTGCCATGCGCTATCAGAATGTGGACTATCATGACTTTCCACAGAGGCTTCTGACAGTCTTCTGTTTTGATTTCTTTAGTATTCCCAATACAGTAACATGTTTCACATTTGGAATTACGTAATTTGATGGTTATAAATAGTGTAAATATTGAATGATATAATAATTTTTCTGGTTCCCAGTGGATACAATAATGCTCGCAAATTAGCGTTTAGTACTATATTCTCATCAGTATGCGTTTTGATTGAACGGTATTAAATAGCATAAATATCGAAAAGAAGAAGTAATTATCTGAAATTTCCATTCCAATATAGATTCTCTCTGTACCGGAGACCTCCAAGAGCACTCATTCCTATGGCAGAGGCTCCCTGCGGCTCTTCAGCAGTACAATTTTCTGTATGCTTCAGTGGGACCTTACAGTGTCAAACATTATAATAATAATAAAGGATTTTATGTTAATTATAAGATTGTAAAAAGTTTATATAATTCTAGATGATATATAGATGTACTGTTAAGAAATCTCTGTTGATATTGACAAGTGCCTGATCGTAAGCCATGACAGATGTTGTTAGTGTAATGGTTGTAACAGCTGTTTACTTGACTGTCTATTTGATATTATTGTTAGGCTGTAGTGGTGCTAGAATTTTACTCATGTACGCCATCTTTTGTATTTCTTTTTTCTCCTTAATATTTGTATAACTCAGGCATTCAATCCTGTGTTGAAAATCTACTCAGTGCGCCGAAGTAGACTGTTTGGACTGTGGAGTGAAGCTGTAAGAAGTTTAACGCCAATCTTTGTGACGGTAGTGCTCGATTGTATTGAACCGTCTATGTGCTTCTGAACCTTGACGTAAACACACTTAAACCACACAATCCTGTGAGCTTAAAGCTATTACTCTGCCCTCTGTGGACTGTGTGTCATAAGTAGAGGCCTCGGGGACACAGATGTTAGACTTCTCGTTAAGACACAACCTCAACCACACACACGCATACAATTCTGTACATATGTTACAGTTATTTATTAGAGAAACAAACAAAATTATTTGTTAGGATAAAAAATAACCAAAAAGAATCATTCTAGACTAGCTTAGTGAATGTTTTTCAAATAAGGAATGTCATAGTTTGAAAGGTGATGGCTTATATATATATATATATATATATATCTGTCTCTCCCTTGAAGGCAGGAGGTCGCAAATTTAAAGCTCAGCTGGGTCTGTCGCTCAAGTTACCTTGGGGCATAAAAATTGGCACCAAATTTTCTTTATCTTTGCTAAGAATGTAATTGACTGAATATTCACTTTATTATTATGCACTGCTGTTAATAATACAGAAGCTAGTATAGCCTTGATTTAAAAACTCCTTTATATGATTTAGCGTCCGTTTCCCTATAAATAGTTCTAACTTTCAGGTGTGCCTACTTGTACTGATATATTTTAAATATCCGTTTCGTGCCTCCCTTCATTGCTGACTCCTTGCATAGTTTGTGTAGTCTATTCCAGCAACGCTCGGCTATAGAATAGCCTTACATGTGTTTAGTGAACACAAGATATCTGTTCTCATCAGGGGCGTCTATCCCTATACCATCATGGCGCAGCCTGCGCCATGGAAAAAATTTGAAGGGGAGTGGATAATACTAGTAAGTTTCTGAAATTGGGGAGTGGAAAAAATAAAGTATTCCTTTTCTCATAAAGAACTGAGAATGCAGTTTAAAAATAATAAACAGTTAAACTGTAGTAACTGTACAGTGGAAGGTCTAGAAAATAGGGACAAAATTTAGTTACAGAAGTCCAAAAACATTTTTCTCGCTTCGCTCGCTAAATTTGTGCGTTTTATTTGGAAATTGTACTTCGAGCGAGTGACATTTTCTAAGCAGTCGTTCCCTTTTGGTTTAAAAATACTTCGTTTTGGAGGGGGGCCTTGTGCCATAAAGTTACTTGAAATTTGGGGGGGGGGTAGATACCACTGGTTATGATTCTATGACATAAAGGCTATTCAATTATTTACACTACATATCAGTTTGATCTTTACTAAGCCTACAGACGTCCCTGTCATACCTTTTGGGTGAAGAACTGGACGTTGAATCCTCACAGTGTGTATTTACCTGCCTTTATTCCAAATGTAATCTCATTCTAGATATTAATAATAATAAATTATTATGATTGTTCTTGTAGAAGATTGTAACAATTTAATATTTATGTGTGTTTATTTTTTTGTTTAACACCCTTTTCTATTTCCAACAGACATGGATATAATTCAAGTGCATTATTTGTTGTTGATTGATTGTGTTTGATATAATAATAATAATATGCTCTGTGCAATCTAATTGTTGGCATAATTAATTTTCAGACTCTCGCTCTCTCTCTCTCTCTCTCTCTCTCTCTCTCTCTCTCTCTCTCACTCTAGTGTATAGGGCCTACTACCAAAAGATAGGTCCAAGGTACGTATTTCAACTCAAAGTCTGCTATCACGCTCACTATTGAGCACTCCATCGATCAGCAAGTTGATCTCGTCACAAAGACTGTGCCTCTAACACCTAAAGTGTAGCCTTTGGCTTGGGAAAACATATTTTCTGAGGTGGTTTTCATTTTCCTTTCTCAGAGACGGTGCTAGTCGTCTTCTACGAAATATACATTCGACAGCATACATTTCGGTTGGTCCATTCTCAAGTTTTCCAGATCCAATACGGGCAAGCCCTTTTATGAAATAAATATTTAATATATGTGGCACTAGTGTATCTTGCTTTCATATGTAAATATTAATATGTGTTTCTGTATGTATTAGATGAAATGTTTAGGCAGCATTAGAGATAGTAAGCATTGAGATTTCTCTGACAGTCCATTTGACACTGTACTATCTAGCTTTACTGGACTATTTGTTATTTGTATTTAGAGTGGGCTATTTAGCCTGGTTTTAATAAAGCAAATAAAATCTGTTAATTTATTGTAACTGCCTTTTCTTTCCTTGTAGTTCTTTTATTACAGGATTGATGGAATTTGTAATAATAATAGGCCTAAAGGTTTAATGTCCATGTCCTCATCTATGGCTGATGTCAGAGACATCAGTATCATATCTGCTGCAGGAGTGGCGAATCTAGGAATTTTTGAGGGGGGATACATGCCATATCTTTGAGGGATGGGCCAGGTCAAGTCGAGGCTAATCGAGGGGGGAGGGGCAAACGTCCAAAACAGGTGTTTTAATTAACGAGTCAAATTACAGTAATTTTCAAAATCGAGGGGAGGCAGCCCTCTCCTCGGGTCGAGGGGGCTATTCCCCCGGCTCCCCCTAAATCAGTGCCTGTGCTGCAGCTCTCTGTTGCTATATAATCGTCAATTCGTCAGCTTTTGTAGATAACATAAAGTTATCTCTTACAATTACAGAAACTGATAGTCAAGCAAAATAAATAAAGGATAAAGTAGCTGTTATATTGTATTGCATTTCTATCAGAATTACAGATTTCTCTGTAATTTGTAAGTTTTTCGACCGGTTCTGCTGTTTAGTTGATCTGTGATTTTCAATAAAGAAGAAGTATCAGGCGAACTGTACAAATTTTCTTCACTCGTCAGTGGCCACACTGGTAAACATTGGAATTTGTTAAAAGAAATATTAAAATATTTAAATTAAATGTGGTTTTATTATTTTGTGTTTTATTCTCTGTCGCCTAATTATATCCTCCAAGATATTGGTCTAGTGATCTAACGCACCTGCTTATCTGAATTTATTAAGATTGTCACACATGGCAAGGAATAATGTTAGGAGTTTGTGTTAGGGTTTGGTTGGATTGTTGGTTTGTTTGGTTGGGATGTGGGTTAGATTAAACCCTACCCCACCCCAAATCCTAACACAAACCCTAATTGAACATTTTGAAGAAATCGTAAATCAAGGCAGGTTCGTTAGATCTCTAGACCCCAAGATATTAGTGAAGGCTCTCATTGCATAGATCTTGCACTTGTACAGATTTTCCAGCATCAGATTTTATAAAATTTTATGTTAGGATTAAGATTCGTATTTGGATTAGGGTTGGGTTTAGGGTTGGATTGACCCTAACCCAAAAGCGAACCGTGAAATGAACCATTAGTGAACATTTTGAGAAAATGTTAATTCTGTAGGTGCAAGATGCACAGAACACGAATTTGTCACGTATGCTGTATGCACGTATGCTGAGTTGCCGAAAGTTCCATAAGTTGTATGAAAACTGTATTTGGCATCTTAATTAGATAATACTAGATTTAGAGTTAATACTAAAATAATTCTGGGTCTCTAAAAATTTTAAAATGATAACACCAGCACCTTTGGCAAGGTGTGTAACCGGTGCCTGGTCAGTTTAAATCGCTCCTACTTGGAAGCCATTGAGGCGCCGCATAGTTGTAAGGTTGTGATTAACCTGTGACCTTTAATTGCATAACTTGTCTGTATATTATATGTTTCGTAAAGTATATAGAGACGCCTTTCAATGATATACTATATCAAACGTTAAACATTATCGTTATCACTAGCATGAGCTAGTGATAACGATATAGCGTTGCATTCTGTCAGAAACGAGATTAGGAATTAATATTGGTAGCAACTGGCATTTCGAATGAAGTGGCGCTTTGTTAATTAATACATTTAGTCTATTGATTGACTGATATGATTACTTGAATGTAAGATCTAACAGATTAACTACTGATTGTTTTAGAGATCACAAAATAAGTCAAATTATAGATTCTTTGTTAGCGGTAGAAATGGCGCCTATAATATCAGTCCGCCTGCTATTCAGGCGGCTAAATTGGATGTTGACCGCACCATGTCGGGGACATAGGGGACGTTCTATGAGTCGCTTCGTCATCATGCAGTGGCTGGGCATCCTATTCCTCATCTTTCTATGGGTCAAGTTTAACGGAGGTAAGTTATGTGGGAAAATTCGGTCGGATTTTTATAGTGCGCTGGAGTCACTGGGTAATCAACACATGAGGATTTAACGTTCGAATTCTTACACAAAGGCTATGTTATAGGTCCAGAGCTGAAAACTAAAATAAAAACTAAAATATGTATCATCTATGTTACTTATTTCACAACAATAGAGAATTTTATTGCACTTCTCTGATTTGTTAAACATTGAACGTAGTTTTCAATCAAATGGCAGGTCCTTGCAGTGAAAAGCTTAAACTGATCAACAGTTTTCATTTGACATCCGATATGTTTTTTAAGTCATTGTTGCATATATCTAGGTATCAGGACTTCTTGCTCTCTTTTCCAAGGTAATTTTTTTACATTTTATTCGCGGAGATAGCTCTGTAATTAATTGTACATAAAGTGTGCAACAATTTGAACATTGCGTTCTTCTTAAAACTGCAATAAGTTATTATAATCATAATTTTGTCGACTGACCTGAGAACAATTTCCAGGTCAATCGACAAAATATCTCCAGCACCCTTTGGCATGGATGCATATCGGTACCTGCAAGATGGAAGGTTCATCGTATATCTGTTCTTGTTGCCATTGAGGCACTATCAAAGGCAAAGGTACAATTAATCATGGAGCATCAAGAAAATAAAAAAATCACAAAAACAGCAATTGAGAAAGGAAACTATCATGTGCACTTGTCGTGTGTGAAAATATACGTAGAAAATAAATTAAGAAAATATATGTTGCAGGTATATGGCCCTGGTTTTTACCCGGGGGAGGGGGAAGCGGACATTCAGGAGAGGGGAGCGATGCTAGAGATAGCGACGTTAATCCTCTCGACTATTTCACATCTTCACATCACGATGCTGCTCTCATCACGTGGACGGATAACGTGAACACACGTGACACTGTATTACAGGCTGTCACATGTTTGTATAACACATTACTCAAATCATTATGTTTCTAAAATTATGTGTTGAGTATTTAATTATTTGATTGATTTAGTGATTGATTGATCATTGATGATTTAATTGTATAGGGGGCCCTAGTTGTAAACTAAATTAACAATTAATGTTGTAGTTAGTGATGTTAATACTAGATTTATCCTAAAACCGGTTTTCGATTGTATAAAACCGGTTTTCGATTGCATAAAACCGGTTTTCGATTGTATAAAACCGGTTTTCGATTCGAATACCGGTTTTGTTTGCGGGGCAGAGATATTATTAGAGCCTAGACAATGCAAGCTATAATTCCCTGTATTAAAATAATTATCACTGCCCGAGGTTATCAACTAAATAACAGTGGCTGATCTATTTGCTGTCAGTGTCTGAGGATGCCTTGGAGTTGTTAGCGTATTGAACAATAATATTCCTCCTTGTAAACATACATTTATAATTTGAGAGAATGATTAGACAGCCAGATATTTGATTTATCGTCTTTGCGCTTGTCACACTTTACAGTGCCCTAACACCAAATCCGGTAATCGATTTCGAAAATACAGAACCGTTATTCGATTTCAAAATCGAATACTGGTTCGTTTCCAGATTTTGTTTAACATCCCTAGTTGTAGTATTGATTATTGATTAACTAATTAATGTAAGCTTATGTCAATTGATTGAGTTTAATTAAAATAATTAATTAAAGTTGAATTAAAATAAAATACAATTGAAATATAAATATATTGATTTATTAATTGATTGACTGATTGATTGATTAATGCAGCCACTGACACAATGACGATGATAGCCGATGTAAACAGTGACGGTACTATGCCATTCATGTGTGATGTGCCGGTGATTGATTGATTGATTGTTTGATTGATACAGCCACTGACACAATTTTGATGATAACAGTGGCGGCGCTATGCCACTCATGTGCGGTGTGCTGCTGATTGATTGATTGATTGATTGGTTGACTGATTGATTGATTGATGCAGCCACTGACACAATGATGATGATAGCCGATGTAAATAGTGACGGTGCTATGCCGCTGATGTGTGGTGTGCCGCTGGTCAAGACGTCGATGACATTCGACACGTGGCTCGATATAGCACGTCACCGACGTAAGGGCTTCAAGCTCCGCTTCCACAGCGTGCAGGCAGTGGAGGCGGCTCTCAGAAAACTGAGGTTCCATAAAGATGAGGTGCACTATTTATAAATATCTTTAAATTAATTACAAGCTTTCATTGTAAATTAAATAAATCTTATTTAAAGTCAATATACATGTATATATATGATAAATTAGGAAATTATAACTTTATTATAGATTGATTAATTAAGATCAATTGTTATTTGAGATGAGTTTTGTTTAACAAATTATTCAATGAATCACTTTAATGGATTTATAATAAAATAATACTTGTAAATTATAACAAAAGTTTCTAGAAGAAGTAGTTATTTAAGTTAAATTATATGGGCTAGTGAAATCTTTTCTGTTGTTTTAATGTTCAAGAAATTGATAATTAGGTTGCAATTTTAAATTGTAATTGAATAATTCAATTTTTTAAATATTTTTGAATATAGCACCTGAAGTTCTATGAACATTACTAAGGAATCTTAATCTTAGACGTGTTTTATTTTGTTTTACAGTTAAGGATGCCCATACAACTAGGTGCCGTTATTGTGGGCACAGACGCCCCCACTCCCTCTCAACTCTCCCCCACCCAGGATCCCACCCACCTACAGCCGGTCCTAATCGCCGATGCCTTCCTGCGTCTAGCCGTCACCCAGTTTCCCCCGAGCACGCTCATTCTATCCTGGTCTCACCTTGCGCCGGTGCTCGCAGGCACCATCTCACCCCGTGTCTTAGCCACACCACGTGAGCGCTATGATTGGACCGACGTAAAACAGATGTACGACATCGTGGAAAGATGGCAGCTCAGACAACCGGTCGGTTTCGGTGTTGGTAACGCCACGGTTATTCGCCGGTCGGTCTCTCAGTTAAAGTGGTTGATGGAAATGACGGACGGGTCATTATCGGTAAGGCACCGGGTTCCTGGAATTTCCCCAATGCACGTAGAAGGAAAACCCCTGCATGAAGCGGAAAAACCGGCTGGGGATAGAGAAGAGAAGGAGACGACGATCACTTCGATCACTAAAGAATTGCTCAAGATACGACAACACTTTCCCGCTCACTCTGTTTACTACGATTTGGACCCGGCGGTCGCCGAATCCTTTCAGCCAATCAGAGATGAGAGAGCTGATGATGGAGATGATCGTACGTTCAGTGCTGACCAATGGAAAGTGGTTAGAAGTCGTGAGGGGGAAAGGATTTACCTCGGAACAGAAGCTGTGCTGATGCAGTCAGGCTTACTGCTCAGTAAAGAACAACATCTAGTGGATAAAGAACGCGGGAACGTCATCATCGAAGGTCGAGTGGAATTTCTTGACGATCCAACGGAAGACCCTGAAAATCCTGGGGAACTTCCAGAGGAAAACCCACCGAAGGATGATGTTGGACTCGCTGTATTTCTCCGCGCGACTCAAAGCAGTCGACCCGACTCTATATCAGGGGTTCGGTGCTTCATATCTGCCGGTAAATCCGGTCGTCTGCGCATCGAGACGCGCGGCGTACCCGGCGCAGACGAAGAAGTCGACACGGTTATTCCCGGCACAGCGCCGTGTTTTCTGTTCACTATAACCGATAGTGGGAGTGGTGAGGGATCCGCGATCACCATGAATGTGACCCGACCGCGATCTTGCGACGAACCGAAAGATTCCGGTGTGGATTTTTCCAGTTCTTTGAGCCTGCCGATGCATAAGATTAGCACAGAGGCGGGCTATATAGCCATTAGGCAGAGCCCGGTGGCGGGGAACCAACGTGGGGCTTATACAGCGGTCGATCAGTTCGTTATCAAGAGAACTCGTAAAAGTGTTGTGATTCCTGCTGCCGGTGCGTAGTTGTATGTGTGTGTGTGTGTGTGTGTGTGTGTGTGCTTGTGTGTGTGAGAGTGCAGTGCTTGCTGGTATGTGTATTACTGAATATTTGAATCTATTTGTGACATACCCGAGTTATGTGTGTCCCTATCCATGGGTGTTGTCCCAATGTGTGCATGTGAGATATGAGTCTGATCATATGTTTCAATCAATCCAAATTTAACGTCCATTTTATCGTATAATATATATGTGTGTTTTTGTCAAGACACGTGTGCATACATGCGTGTCTGACAATATGTGTAATGTTTATATATGTCATATGTGTGTATCTCAATATAGATTTATGTCTCTTTTCAAAATATGATGTGTCCAGTTTCAATCAATATGAGTGTATATATACGTTTGTATAAACTGGGAATATACGTCACACACCGGCTCCATAGCTGTTCGGTTCAAACTCAGGTCATATCCTTCTCTGATGTTGCCTTTGGGCTGTTAAAGCGAGGGTTAATAGATAAGAAAGAACTTTCGAAGAGCAAATGTGGAATTTTATTTTAATTGTTCAAAATATTAACTCATGTGATTGGAATAAATGATGTGCTTATAGTTGAGTGAGATAGTGGAGACGGATGTAAATATTTATGCCTTGGACCTATTATTGTGTTATTGTTAAACTGAATGAATGTCTGTGCTCTTTATCCTCTCTGTCATCACCTTTGAATGAGGCAACAGATGGTAAATATATCATTAGTTCATGTTATACAGGGTGCTCAGCACTCTGGAAACAGGGAAAGTCAGCGAATTTGGCTTACAGGGAAAAGTCAGGGAATTTGATGTCAAGTCAGGAAAAAAATAGATAGTTTTCCTTAATTTTTTTCATCTCCAGCAGCTTGCAAAATTGAAAAAATACAAAATCGAAGAGAATAGAAAAATACAAGTCAGTTATCAAGATGGGATATGTATAATCATTTATTATGCCTAGTCATTTGGCGCATCGGTTTGAAACCTTTATTCATAAGCCCGCAACTTTAAATCGTACGCTGCGATGTGATAATTTGGGGTAAAAATTGGCCAGGGAAAATTTTCTGAGGTGAGGGAAAAGTCAGCGAATTGAAAAGGTCAGTTCAAGCAGCACCCCGTTATATTGTTTAAGAACCCTCTTCCCGTTATGGACCGCAGATTCGATGCTCAATGGACTCGTTGGTTAGCTTACTTTTCTGATCTGTTTTGTTATGTTTAACATGTGGTGGTAGCCTATTAATGATCTACGTCCCCGATATTGCCTTCGGATGAGGAAATGGACTTATAATCCTCACTGTATTATATTGACATTCCTCACGTTGTCTGCGCATTATAAAATGTAATCCAATAATCTGTGGGATAAATTAGTTAAGTGTAAAATTTATTTAACCTTGTATCACTTGTATATTGTCTATGTTAAAGACTTATTGATGTGTGAAATGCAATGTTACCCTTCGCGTGTTATATCCGGGAAACTTGAGAATGAAGACCTACTGGGAACTGCATGCTTTCTTAAAAGACGACTAACGCAGATGCATCAGAGAAGGGCGTAGTGGTCTATGCCATGACTTCGGTGTATGCTAGAATTCCAGACTAGCAGAGGTCTTGCCACATCGGTTGGGGCATAAGGCAGGCTAGGCTACTTTTTAGGCAACTTTTTCTTTCACTGTTCAACAGCGCTTCTGAGACTTAGTTCGGAGTGTGCTATATAAAGCTTCTGATTGATTGATTGATTGATTACTACTGGTACTAACTCATACTTTACTTAAGGTGTTCAAGAATATTTTGCACCGATTTCACGATATTACCATTAGTGATTACTAATTTTGGTGTGAATAATTTTAATAGGATTCGCCGATTTTCTTAAATATTAACACAACATACAGTTCTAACAAAATCTGGTATCTCTCCCCATTATATCTTAATTTTGACATTTTGCCTCCGACATCATATTTTGTTTGTAAAATAAATACTCGTTATTATTATTAAATAAGGCGTCGAATGCTTTCATACTGTAAGTATTTAGATTAGGGTGCACAAAGCGCGGCCCGCGGGCCTCATGCGGCCCGCCGAGCCTTGCCGTGCGACCCGCCGAGGCAGTGGCGTAGCTTCAGATTCAGGGCCCCCCTGCAAAATGTTTTAAATTTCGCTCCTGCCCCCCCTGTCATAGACATTGGTGGACAATGTTATTTTCACACTGGTAGACATCACAAACATAGTGCGAAATGTGAATATGACGGACGATTTATGTGCTGCGTAAAATCTCGTCTCGAAAAAACATGGGCCGGCCCCACCAAAGGTCCTGGCCCCCCTGCGTTGCAGGGTCTGCAGGGGCGGTAGTTACGTCCCTGCGCCGAGGGCTCGCGGGAAATTTTTTTGTTGTCACAATTTTCTAGTATAAAAATAAATAATTATTTCGGCTAATTAGAAGCATTTCGGGGTAAGGAGGGAGCTGGTTCCCCCACCCACATGCTCGGATCTCTTTATCTTCTTAACTCTTTAGTTCGATAGTTACAAGAAAGGTCATTCCCACCCAAATAAACCTGAGCCTGCTCCTGCATGTATGGTGATAAATTAATTGCGGCCCGCGACAATTTTACAAAGATTTGCGATCTGGTACAATGATCAATCAATCAATCAACTAGGTGTTGCAGAGAGAGAGTAAGGGCACCAGAGGACAGTGTTAGCAGAGTGCAGCAGACGCGCAGAGCGGAGGTCACCCTGTATTTACATATACATTGAATGGCGGGGTGGGCCGGAAGGAAGGGGACAGTCTCCCCCTCCCAAAAAAATCACAATTTATGAATTGTTCTGTAGAAAGCCTTTATCAAAGGCTTTTTCACTAGTTTAGTGTCATGGTGGATTGGACAATTAAGGATCGGCAACCATGGTGCAAATTTGCTGGGGGTTGGAGGGTCGGACCCCCTATTTTAAAAAACTGAACCACTTTTTTCACCATATTTAAAGGGCCCGACCTGGGAGGTCAGATTTTAATCATATTTACATATAAATGTTTATGGAAATCTGGTCCGACCCTCCCCCCCCTTGATATTGTCTAATGCGCACTTTCGGCAACAACTGACCAGGTCTGGCAATGATCGTAGTCTAATAATTATAATTAGTAGCATAATTAGCATAGGCCGAGGTATAGTGATGTTAGGAGGAAAAATTGTCCGGAAAATTTCATATTTTTCCGGAAAATTTTCAACGAATTTTTCCGGAAAATTTCCAACAAATTTTTCCGGAAAATTTCCGATATTTTTCCGATGAATTATTAAATAACAATTTACATGTACGATAACATTTTAACATCAAACTAAGCTATATTTAAAGCTTTTAATTAGGTTCACTTGTCAGTAGTGACCTTAGGCAGAAA
>JAQFZF010000387.1:0-18294 GCA_034695365.1 Enchytraeus norvegicus
AGTTCTATGGATTGTGAATAATTCTAGCGTTTGTTTGGACATATATGATAACACCGATGTTAGAGAGAATATGAAAACAGAAAAGTGCGTGTAATGTATATCCATGACCTTTTTTGCCAGTAGGCAACAAAACTTCAGAAAAGTATGTCATTTGTCAACAGGAGCTGATAACATACAGAGTGATATGAAAATAATTTTCTGAGCCCTCCGATAAAGTGGCAGAACCATTACATTTTGTTATTAATAGCTGCGATAGAGGTGAACAGTTTGTTTTGGGTTCGGTCCATCGCACTACATTCTTCAGTTCTCGGTTCTTCAGTGGTAGGTTTGTGGTGTCCCTGCGCCAGCGCCATAGCTGCCCAAAGAGAGCCATCAAATACAAATGTTTCAAATTTGATTCAAGTATGGTGCTCGTTAAAATTTCTTATTTTTTGTAATTTTTTAATCCTCGTTGTTTATTTAACGCACTGCTCATCTTCTACAGATGATGTCACTGGAAATATATGGGTTCAAGTTTCACATTAATTGTGTAAGCCGATGCCTATTTATTGTTTAATTGTCTCTGAGGAGATTTTCCTGATACGACGTTTAACGAGCCCGGAGTCAACTGTCACAAACCACGAGAATCTATTTACCGTCACAGTTGTCACAATTTTGTCACAATTAAACGTATATGATCGTCATCATCATTGATACTGGGGCCATATTTGATCAAGTTCCACGCACTGGCCTCATCCCACTGTCCCATCAATTACAATTATCCAACCATCTTGCGCCGGATGCAGTATAACAATAGATTAGATCAGTGGGGTACCTCCCCCCCCCCCGATATTGTCTGTTTTGTGGTGTCCGTGCACCCCGATCCATTCTGTAAACCTTATTTCTGTTTGGCAGTTTTCTACATTAGAATATTAGCAGGATGTCTTAGCGGATCTGATTAGAAGTGTATCTGGGTATATGATGTCCAGTGGTGTGAGTAATGACGTTAAAAGTGATACATGTAGCCAATGCAGTGCTCTAAACGATGCTGAATTGTCGTAGAAGATAGAAGATAGCTTTCTGGGTTCGACAAATATGATCTACAAATATAATCTTCACTTTTAATTACCGGCCCTGTATCTCTATATCTCTTTCTCTAAACTCCCCCTTTATATATACAATTATACATGTATAATCTCCCCCCCCCCTCTCTTTCTCTCTCTCTCTCTTTTCTCTCTTTCACCCTACCTTCCTCGATCTGTATATGGAGACGGATTCCAAATTATCTGTCCTTCCTCCCTTTGTTTTAAAACTCTATATAATTATACAACACAATGAGGATTTATCATCCGGTTTCTCACCCGACGGCGATTTCAGGGAAGTCTCACGCGGACTCAACAGCAAATAGTCCTGTACCACCATAATGCACTTGTCAATGCATAGACCAAAAATAAATAAATATATAATATATAATAATGCATATTAAATAGTTAAAATAATTCTTTAACCAAACATTAATAAATCCAAACAGTGTTGGTAAGTTATAGTACTTCGTTATTTTCTTGCATCACGATCTCTCTGTCGCTGATTACGTCTTTGAGCTTCATCTGAAAAGTTTACAAAGTTTAAAAAAGACTTTTAGTCTGTTACACATGCAGAGTTATCTTAGTCCGTTATGAGTAGAGTCCATTATGACGACGTTATGGTATTTAAAATGATTAATTCTAAAATAATAGCCCGTCACCGGAAGTGTGGTATAGGAAGGGCGGATACATTTCAGGTTATGCTAATTGCTGCCTAAGTGTCTGGGGCGACTTTCAGTCAGCATAGCCCGGGGGGAACTTGTCTCCAAAACTTGACCCCTCCCAACACGTCCTATACTCCCTCCTGTCACTGGCGCTCAATGTTAATCACACCATAAATATATTTTAGTTTAATTTTACTTACTTCTTAGTTAAAGCTAGAGCTAAGTTTAACGTCAGCTTCGCATTCCGAAGGAGCATCAGCGACGGGAGAGCCATGGATTTGAACCACGCACCTATAGATCCGTCATTGAGAAGCTTAAAGATTGTGCTACTCGGCTCAATCAAGTTAGGCTATAACTATAACTTGCTATAGTAAATACAAGTTATAGTATAGATATAAAAGTAAAATACACAATTTAGTTTAAAGTTGAATATCTTAGTATGTTGCGTACTTTCCTATTAAGCGGAAGGCTTCTGGTTCTTTAATTTTTTTCATTTTCATTTCAAGTCATTTCTCATTATGCTCCTGGACCCGGGAGCAAGCAATGAATTGTTGCACATTTGATACTATGCCTTATAACCGTTTGAAGGACTCTCATTTCCGAAGTCCTAAATGCATACATACAATGCAGCAATACAATATGGGTTTAACGTACGTTTCATCATTTAACGACGATTTCAGGAACGTTGGTACATGGACATGATCGACATTCGTAATATTAAAAGATAATCATCTCGGTAAATTTGTTAATTAAAATGTAAATTTACAATTATGAATACATAGTAGCAGTGATTTCAGATGCACGCTCTACATATTTAATAACTGTTGAATAAATTAGGAGTGCACAACAAATTCAAATTTGGTAGCACGTTATGCTATAATTGTAGCGGGAATTTGGCCTTGTTTGCAATGCAGAATTTCCAGCGACTTCATTGATTTGCTTTCTCCAGGTAACCCTATGCAGGCTAATAGAAAATCTCCTACCTCTCAAATATACTTGTAGAGTACTGATAATAACTTAAAATATGACTTTGGGGGTCTATTTCAAAAGTTAAACAGTTGCCAAGTAAATTTTAAATATGGAAATAGGAGTACTTACAGTAACAGGCCTATCGGCTGTTGTAATTTGAGTCAGGAATCCAGTTTCTAATTAATTCACTGAGTAAGTTGGCAAAACAATGTTGTCTCGAAGTTGTTGACACGTAAAATTATTAACAATTCAAAATAGCAGAAAATACCTTAACAGAATATTAGCTTTCAATACTCTTTGCCTTCATTATAGATATTTAAATAAATTTGTAATTTTTTCAATTCCTTATTAATAGTTAATGTATTGTCTCTATAGAATATATAATAGCTGCCGTATAGAAACTATATATAATGCACTTTCTTTCTCTTGAAGCCTTGCATTTGATTGTTCTGTGTGAATAACTGGTAGTTCAAATGACTGTTTTTAGACGTCCCTGATGCCGTCGTCAGTTGATGAAAAGAACATTAAATTCGCGTTTCTTGACTGACTGATTACAAGTTTACAACCTTCCAGGGCACGCAAGCTGAAAACTCATATAATGTTTCCACCATAGGTCTGTTTAATCAGACTCTCTCGCTCTGGCTAATGGACTTGCATTGTTTCGGATCTCGATTTTCCTTCGCACTGTTTCGGATATCGCTTTCTCTTCGGTCTATAGGCCTATGCATTGGCTAGTAAGTTCTGGTGGTATAGAACTGCTTGCAGTTGCATAATCTTCTTGGGACGTCTCTGACATCGCCTTCCGGTGAGAACCGGACGTTAAATCCTCATTGTATTGTATAATAATAGTATTGTAAAATTATATTGTATGTCTATTTCAGATGCTCAGTCGATGATGGTGGGTTCGGGTCCATGTGATGGATACATGAGATCATACTTTACACCCGGAGCGACCTCTCACGTCCCACATCTTCCCTGGTTCCCATCGGGCCCGGACAGTCGCTTTATATCCCAGCACCACTCGGGATGGCCTTCCTTCCCCAGGGGAAACAACAGAGCTTCCTACTCACCAGCGGACTATCCTGGAGATATATGCGCTCTGAAGGGGTCCGGGATGGATGCAACGGGAGACTCCAGGATCAATGGATTGTGTTCTACACAGTCATCCGCCACTACCGTTGTCAACAATCTTCAGAACGAAGCGGAATATTTCAACGGAGCCCCAACCTTCGGGTACACATCAGAAGGTTCCCCTGATGATGGTGCTACTGAATACAGTCCTGATTCAAAACCACCGAATATAAAACGTAGCGATGCACCCACTGCTTTAGGATCATCTGGCGGTAGTGGTGAGGCACAGGATTCCATCTCACCTCTTTCCTCTAGATACTATCCTTCCTTCCTCCCCTCCAGCAGGCCTTCAAATCGTGGAGTTGGTTTTCGAGAAGGAAATAATCGCCTGCATCAGCAGTCCTCACTTTCTGGCGGAAATTCGACGATGTCGGGACGATTAGGCGGAACGGCGGATTTGTCGGGACGATTAAGCGGAGCGGCGGATTGCTACGGCGCTGCTGCAGCAATGGCGGCACATGCAGCTGCCGCTGCTGCACAGCAGTACACAGGAAATGGTAGTGATTTCTTTTTAAAACCTTCAACTCAATCTAATCAACTGTCCGATTTATCTAGGATCAGAATCAAGTCCCGCTCTAGTTCAGGTAACTAGTTCACTCAACGGGCATTAGTTCATTATATTGTTAAATTGTTTACTTTTATTTCATTAATATAATTAATTAATATATAATATTTGAAATATTATTTGAGAAAATTCTTAATTTTGATTACGGTAAAAATAATTCCCAATATTATCAATCAATCAATCAATCAAGAGGATTTAACGTCCGGTTCCTCACCCGAAGGCGATGTCAGGGATGTTTCAAACAGCATATACAACTACAGACAGTATCCAACCATTATATGCATTGTAGCTGATAATACTTATAATTGTTATTAATTAGAGATCTACTGTTTGATTTTGAAGAAATTTTTATTCCAGACTTTAACTATAATTTAACGCAAGAATGGCCGACAAGTTTCACAGTAATTTATTTATGTATGTATACTTATGGCTATTAGCCTATTGTTACACAATACATCTATCTGTGCCCTTTAAAATGGCAGGTCGTGCCAAACAAGTGTACGCAAAGTCTACCTTCTTGCTCTATAATGAGCATACCATCGACCAAGAATTCGATCCAATAAAGGGGGTTTACATTCACCATACCTAAAATGATGCCTTTGATCAAAGGAAATTTGAGGAAAGGAAATAAGGTGATTTCCCGCTGCCTCTCTCAGTAACTGCGTTAGTCGGGATATACAAAACACGTGCAGCTTTCGGTTTGTCTATTCTCGGACGTCCCTGTCCAACACGGGTTTATATGCACAGCAATACCAATTCTGTGACAATAATTGTATTTATATAATCCAATTATTTTGCTAATGCGTTTTATTGTTACATTGATTTGACTCAGAAGGAAGAGAATGCGTGAACTGTGGTGCTACCTCTACACCATTGTGGAGGAGAGATGGCAATGGGCAGTACCTCTGTAATGCGGTGAGTGTAGGCAGAAATGTTTGTATAGCCTAATACAAGATATAAATATCGAAGTTGCACTGTTTTGAATCTCGCTTTCTCTTCGGTCCATGCATTTGGAGGAGTGTTCTATTGAATTGGTTTGAAGCCATCTGAAGTCGTCCTTTTTAGACGTACTGTCACAAACCTGATATCGCCTTCAGATGGAGTACCAGACGTTAAATCATCATTGATTGATTGATTTATTGACATCTCTAGGAGGATCGTATAAGTAAAGTAACTGTGTATTTATACCCCCTAATAAATAAATAGAGGCTAACATTTAATTTTCCAATTTAAAGTTTTTTGAAGTGTAGATTTGAACATTTAATCATCACTAAATTTATTATTAGAACGCAAATTAAATATACATCTTGTATCAATACCCATCATATCAGTCTATACTTATTTTCTAAATATCAATGATAACTGAATGAATGAAATTAACCAATCAATCAATAAGTCAATCAATCAATCATTCATGTTCAAAGCAAAGCCTTTCAGATATCACAATAATATATGAATATTTTAAAGTTGTGCTATGTATTTCTGAATAATTATTAGTGATGTTTTCTTTTATTTGTTTTTTATGATACCTCTGTTATTTCAGTGCGGTCTATATCACAAGATCAACGGCCAGAACCGACCTCTCATCAAACCTAAACGTCGACTGGTTAGTGAATTTATTATTACTTTAATTTTATAACATAATTATATATTTACTGCGATTTTTAAAACTCATCCAAGAAAATGAGTTTACAATTTTGATCATAGAGTCAATGGCATGCTTTTTACATGCGATTGCTGCTGGTACTTGATTCTCTTCCTAAGTTCTACATAAGAAATATAATACGGCATACAGAATCAAGCAGTGTCCTACTATTCGAATATTTCATAATAAGAACCAATCATTTTTTATAGCATTGCGCCACTCCTGCTGAATATTAAACTTGTAGGGATTTGTGATATGGAAACAGTGATATTTCAAAGGATGCCATGTGCACTGCGTAAATAGGCTATTGAAGAAAGACAGATAATTTTACAGAATACGATTCTAGATTTTAACCTCCGAGCCTTGATAAACTTTCGGAAATGGCAAAATATATAGATTGAGGAAGTGAAAGCATAACAGTAAGACAGTGCTCAAGGGATCAGCCAGCCACGATATTTCTAGGTTTAATTATGTCTATTATGAATGCCCGCAGCAATGTTTAACTATTAATGTCCCAATTTATCAGTGTTTCAGTATCTTTCTTGACGTCAATTTATTTCACGTTTAGAGAACCAATTGAGCAAATCCAAGCATCGCTCTTGATCACGTACCGTTAATTACCCCCAACCTCTCATCTCTAACATTTCACTGTAGGCTATTTATGGGAAGGTTTAAAGTCGCTGATATGTTGGAGTGAGATGAACTCAAGCTGAACTAAATATTAGCACACTATGGCGTATCAAGACGTTCCCATCAGCATCCGTCCATCCGTGTTGACTCTTTGATTGGCGGAGTGTGGATTTGAACTCCCAACTGTTGCCAGTCAAAGCAAAGATGTTTATCAACATTCACAGGTTTTAGTAGATAAAGGGATAAAGATGGGGAAGCGAAGCAGATCCAAGGATAAAATAATACGAGCATCCTTTTATGGGATTATGCTCCGTAATGTCAAGTCAACCGTTGACTATTCAATCAAAGGTTTGGTTAAGGTTAACCGAGAAGTAAAGGAAATTCATATTAAAGTCGTAGTTATCCTTGATCTTTAGAAAAATCATTTGGCTAAAAGAAATTGTTAATTAGGACAAATTATAACCCTATATAATGCGCAAAGTAGAAATGCTGTTTTTACGGGCTATATGGTATAAGAGTTATTCGTGGGACAATAAGACGCCCGATTAATCACTTAGATAGACTTACAATAGATAGAAAACGATATCAGCTATGCAAATAACAGCAACTGTATCTCTACAGGCCTGCAAACAGCAACACTGGCCGTGTTGGTTCCGGCAAACTTGAGAATAGACCAACCGAAAGCTGCACCTGTATTGTTTCGCAAAGCCAACAAACGCAGACACTGAGGAAGGATAAGGAGACCCACTTCAGAAATCAAAATACTCCAAGAAAAATGGTATAAAATCTATAGTTATATGCCATGGACCTGCCGTTAGTTAGAGCACTAAGGGTGAGAGAGTGGATAGGCTTACAACACATGGCAAACGATATCAGCTATGCATGCAAGTAACAGCAGCTGCATCGCTAGGCCTGCAGCAGCAGCTTGGCTATGGATAAGGGACCCGTTAGTGACGCCGGTATAGGATTTGAAGACCGATGATTCCCCGTGTTGCGATTGATGCCGACAGTTCTGTGATCAAACATTGTCAAACGTTGTCGTTCAATCGTTTAGCCCTAGGGCCATAAATCAAATAGGGCCCCAGGGCGGGTTAGGGCCTATCATGGCACAGGGTAAAGAACAGAGGTGGTGAATAGCTGGTGAAATATGATCAAACTTATCTAATAAATAAACTAATACTGATAAAAACAACAAATGGATAAGAGAGAATGAGAAACATAAAGAGAAACAGAAGACAGGAAGAGAGAGAGAGAGAGAGAGAGAGAGAGAGAGAGAGAGAGCGAGTAGGGAGAGAGAAGAAGAAAGTCAAATGAAAAAGGAAAGAATAAGTATTCTAAAATTAAAGTGCTCAATTTGGTATAGATGAAATAAATTACGTTAAATTAAGAATCTGAAAGAGACCAAAACGCAAATCCAGTGAAAGTCTTGTAATTTAAAAGAGCTAACTTCACTTTACTGTAAGCCTGACTATGACTGTGAAATTCAAATTAATTTTAAATTTAAACATATTTACTAAAGTGAAAAAGGAAATGTCCGGAAGGCCTCCGAATTAAAGCTTATTTTTTGACTAATGTAACAAAATTGCATGACAAGAATTGAAGAAGAAATTAAATAGACAACCGATGCGTGTATTGATAGAAAAGCTTTATATAACAGAGATAAAACGAGTGGACAGTTACAATCCTGTCGGTCACGGGTTCTAACCCCCGCTGAGTCAAATGATTACACAACGATAAGCAGATCCAGACAACCTCTGCACGTGCAGCCCTTGAAGTATGATAGGCGTCTAACCGTGTGTCACGTGTTGCTCTTTCCTTAATCTCTCCATCACCGCCCTTTATCCATGGCTGGAAACTTGGGAGGAGGCGAGGGGATGATATCCTTACATTTGAGAGAGTATCTTTTTAGGTATCTAGGTATCTCAGAGAGCTTCTGAGATACCTGACATATAGAGGCCTTAAATTGCCTTTTGTATTGTTTTGTATTTTATCGTTTGCTTCCCTTCCAAGCTGGGAGATTTTAGACTCCCCCCCCCACACCGACATACCGATTAAAATTTCAAATAAAATGATGACAATGCCCCATCTGTCTTTTTCTATTATTTAGAATATAAAAATTATGATCACCCGACTCCTATAACCTTACAAAGTTCATCAGCTTTTTTAAGTATTTGCTGGTCTCTCCCAAAGAGCTGACCAAAGTCTCCGCCAATGCCTCAATTCAAGGCACTTGTTTTGATTTCTTTAACCAGAGGATTCTGAGACATAGAATATAGAGTTTGAAGCAGCGGGACGTCAAAGGTGTCGATTGATTCGTTTTATTGAAATCTGAAGCAAAGAGTAACTTGTGAGGGTATTTTGTTTGAGTTTGAATTTTTGTTTTATCAGCGCTTTTAATAGATAGGCGACCGGTCTGATTGCAAGATTGTCTAAAGATGAGAGACTAGACTTGCTGATTAGAATTAGTAGGTGGCTCATTTATTATAAAAAGATGACATAAAATTTTACTGAAAACAAATTGAACAATCTAACAAAACTATAAAAAGCTATCTCCAATTTAATATTCCACCACATCGACTTGATAAATTTACAGTTTTTATAGTGTGACTAGTCGGCAATATCAATCAATAAATTAGCAGCTCCTACATAGCGCATTCTTAACTAAGTATCAGAAGCACTTTTGAACAGTGACGGATAAAGTAGCCTGACATGCCGTATACCGCAACGATGTACCAAGACCTCCGCAAGTCTGAAAGAGAGTACATGCCGTATATTAATTTCTCTTCAGACTTTCATTATAGCTTACATTTTGCCCTGCCAATTTTACGCAATTGCTACGTTCGTCAAATCAAATGAGTAACACTAAATTGTTTCATACTTGTTATTACAGTCGTCGACGAGGCGTGCCGGGACGACGTGTGCTAACTGCAACACTAACATGACCACGCTGTGGAGGAGGAACCATAATGGTGACGCAGTGTGTAACGCCTGCGGGCTCTACTACAAGCTTCACAATGTAAGTTTTTGATATTAAATTGTGCGTTATTTGTTATTTATTCGTTTCAATTTTTTATTTTTTATTTGTACTGTGTTTTGATTACTTTTTTAATACAGGAAGTGTCAATTATTTATTAAATAGTAATTTTTCTTTTTTCTTTTAATTTATTATGTTACATATTTATCTACACTCTGATTTAACTAATTTCAATTACGGACAGTGTTTTTACTTGCTGGTGTATTAGAGGGACAGCCGGTAGTTTTATTATTCTAAACTGTCATAAACGTTCCTTACATTGTCGTTAGATTAAGAGAAAGACGTTAAATCTTGGTGAATATACCGACGTAAATTTAGAAAATTATATCTTGGTTGTCCCTGAGCCTTAGGAAAGGTTGCTAGTATGATTCGACAGCAAGAAAAGATATGTGGTGCGAGTTCTGACTGGGCCGGTCGTTGGTGAGCCCTACATAGACCAAGAAGGGATCCCATCACAAAGGCTATGCCTTCACGTCTGATGCTACATCAGACGTGAAAATATATGGTTTCTGATGTGGTTTCTCGGTGCTTTCTATTTTTGGTCTTGCTATCGAATCATACTAGCAACCTCAGCATATGCGTTAGTCGGCTGTTACAAAACACGTTTAGTTATCGGTTGATCTACATGTGTTCCCAAATTTCCCGGACTAAAACAGAAAAATTGAATGCAAAAGTATTTAATATATACTGCTGTGTTGTACTGTTATTCAAATGCTCTCCCATATGACAGAGCCTAAACAATACCGAATTGTCGCTCAGTTGAAATATTTCATTTCCTGCAGACTTCCGGTTTAAGATGGAATTAGATAACCCGATCAACCTCCTTCTAATGTCAGAATTTAGTCCTATTGTCGAGTCCACGGTCTATATACAATATAGTACAATACAATTCAAAAACAGAATGGATATTTTATAGCTTGTCTATATACTACATGTATATCTAAGAGGCGGTTTAGAACAGTGAAGGGGAAGTAGCCTTGCCTGCCATAAGCCACATGTACGCGATATAATCTAAGATAAGCTGGTGACTACAAGTTAGAAGTAACTTTCTATACGTGTATAATTAAGATAAGTTAAGTTAGATATGGCAAGGCACAGAAGGCAGAGATTAGATGTAGACTTGTTGAGCACTGAAGAGAGATGGCCGTTTATTAAGTTTAAATACTTTCGCTTATGATACTTGTAGCAGCAAGGGACAGACGCTAAAACTCGTCAATTTATGCGTATATTTTCATACATGACATTTTCTGCTTCTTCCATGTGTCCTGCCGGTTCCCAGCTTTGACGGTCATGGTTTTTCAAATATATCTATCTCCAGCAAATCTAATAATTTCTACTTCTTCAACGTACATCCATTCGCTTTGACTCTTTGTAATAAGTAATTATTTGTCTTCCTTCGCAACAGTTTCCTTCAATGTTTTCTATTTCTTTATTCCTCATAACTTTACCTAAAAGAACTCATCTGTCTGTTCCGCTCAGTATTTATATATTTCTTTTTGTTGCCGTCCTGTTTAAAACTTCTTCATTTGTAATGTGTCTTGTGTTAGAGATGCGTAAAATTTTTCTGTAGAACCACATTTTAGCAGCATGACATACGTAGAAGTTAAAAGAATTTCCTTTCCTATAATGAATTTAGTTTTATTATGTTTCACCATTCCGTGATTAATAGTACCTTTGCAGTAGATAGCGCGGCAGTGCAGCTAGCGCAGGTAAACAAATCAACCTACCTGTTACATTTGTGTTGTTCATGTTGTTGACCGACCTAGATCACTTGCTTCTGATGTGCACGCTCTAACCATGCGCCATTCGGCCATGTATTCCCCGTTATTCAGGTCGATCCTAAAAGAAGTTATCTGCATGGATAGCTATAGGCAGGCTCGCACATTCTGTAAACATAACTCTTATAAGCATGGGCTTACACATCTATCACATACAGTTCAATATTTCACATTCTGTCAATCCTGTTGCATCCACCGGGATAGATGCTTGAGCTCTGACTGAGTAGCAGCAGCATGTAGGCTGGCATTAATTGACCTGTGAGACTCTCCACTGCCACATCTTTCCTTGATTGGATACGCGCGATTAGACTCGATATGCAAATACTGTAATTGCAATGTAAACCGAGAAATATCGACCGATGGTGGGGAGGGGGAGTCCAGTCCCCTCCCCCCTCCCATCGGCCTCCAAATCCCTCAATTCCACATCCGCCTCTGATGTCCATCTCGACAGCACCGGATCTTCCTCTTCCGAGCCTACCAGCAACTTTCTCTCCATCTCTAGTATCTATGCTTCGGTTGCATGGCTAGTCAGTAGCATACTTGCCTACATCTCTAGTCTCTATGCCTCGGTTACATGGCCTAGTCAGTAGCATACTTGACTACATCTCTAGTCTCTACGCGTCTGTTACATGGCCTAGTCAGTAGCATGTTTGCCTACATCTCTAGTCTCTATGCCTCGGTTACATGGCCTAGTCAGTAGTATGCTTGCCTACATCTCTAGTCCATATGCCTCGGTTACATGACCTAGTCAGTAGCATGCTTGCCTAGTCTCTACGCCTCAGTTACATGGCCTAGTCAGTAGCATGCTTGCCTACATCTCTAGTCTCTACGCCTCGGTTGCATGGCCTAGTCAGTAGAATGATTGTCTACATTCATAGCAGGAGGCTGCGGAATAGTGTCTCAAGTTATCCACGTTGCAAGTTAATCCTGTACTGATTTGCAACATATAATATAAGAACAAATTCAATCAATTTCTTCGCATAAACTTTAAACTTGGCAAAATTGTTTGTTACATTTTATTCAACAGAATCATTTCTTTTATTCTAAGAGCTAAAATGTATTAATATCAAAAGAATTGTAGGCCTAAAGTTGATTTCAACTCTCAAAGATTAATAATCAATCAATCAACCAAGTAGTTAAAAATAGTGTGTTATTCCGTCTTTGTATCATTCGTTTAATATTATAGACCAATCAGCCTATTTCAAATTTTAAAAATCCACTATATTTTCTTCATCATTGTTCAAATGTGAATTTCCCAGATGGTCGCATTACCTGACATCGCCATCGGGTGCGGAATCGGACGTTAAATCCTCTTTATATTGTATTGTATCAAGTTTAACTCCGTCGTTACATCTATAGTCTCTATACTGTGAAAACATTTTATTTAAGCCTTTTATGCTTTCCCGATATTATGTTATTTCCTTCAGATTCTTAAGCTCAGTTTTATTCTCCGCTTTATTTCTTACATTTATTCGCTGCACTGGCGCGCCCTGGTGAACCAGTTGCTAGTGCTCTGTTCCCCAGGGGGCGGGCCTGTGAGCACTGTGATGGGCAATAGGCAATTGGAAAGCAATTGAGCATAAAGCAATTGCTGCTTGGAGAAGTGGCTAGAGACATCTAAGGCCACTGAGGGGTAGAGACAGATGGGTATACAGAGATATAAATGGAAATATCGTGAAAGAAAGATTTATCGGTGTGTTTAAGAAGGACTCAGAGGCTTAGAGCAGCTATAGGCCTAGACGAAACGATATTCATGGATGTGAGGGCTTACATATCTGCGTGGCTCTATGGTTAAAGTACAGCGACGATCGATCGATCGGTTTTTGCAGAGGGTCCGGGTATCGACTCTCGAAAGAAATCAATCTACATAAAAATCAATCTACGTAAAATTCAATCTAGTCTCAGACCTGGGTGGGTGTGGCCTAGGTTTAATTGTTGACATAACATAAACAAGTACCTAGATACTATCCCTTAGTAAAAGTGCAGGTTTGCGCAAGGATTGACGATATAAAAATTGATTGTAATTATTAAGCTTAGATTTGTAAAAATACATTAAAAAGTAAAATTAATACGATAATTTCACACTTTAAATTCATGCAAATTGAGTTTGAAAGTAAGATGTATTTAATTTGTAGTCTGGACAATATGTTTTTTCGACAATATGTTATTTCGCATATTTTCGATTTAAAGAGCAAGTGAAATGTCCATTTCTTGCAGGAATAGACACATTAACTTAAACAATAATTACTAATATATACATGAATAATATAATCTGTAGTTCCACGCCATTGAGGCTGTAATATCACATTTAAATTGCACTTATTGTCTTCTGAAGATCAGCTCAGACTTTAAATGTCAAACAACTTTCACGGTTTGGTTCACAATGAAGAGGTTATCGAGAATACGACAAGAGTTTGGGGAGCCCAAAGTCCATAAGAGTCTCCATCCCGCCATCGATCCGCCTCCCGGGCCCGCCCGTCCGTCTGCCGGGGACCTGGCGGCGAGGGAACAGAGAGGCCATTAATCGGATTAGGGCTCCCAGGACGATTCCTGGTTCGGTGGTCTGTTATATAACGGATGTCGTCGTTAAATAAGCTCAACGATTTCACGCGTGACTATTGTTTACCCCTCCCACTTCTCTCTTCTTCTTTGACCTTTCTCATTCATTTCATTCTCACTTCTTATTTCTGAAACTGGTCTTTACGGGAATGATTTAAAGTGGATGTTCTATATCTCAAACTCAATATGATGTCAAAGCTATTTCAGGGTTAAACTATAAAGCAGTATTATTTAAATGTGTTAAATAGTTTTACCCTTTCCGTCGAATATGCCAATTTTTGTTGATCGAACATAAAATGATTATACCGAGTGAGATAGATTTCTATGCATGTATATTCGCAATATTGTCAATAATAACTATAATGCTTAGGGGTTTGTGGCAAATGCACTGATTCATGTTTTTCTGTTCTTGTAAATTATTATGTTATTATATTATTTAGATTTTTCTGTTCTTGTTTCAGGTAAACCGACCAATCACGATGAAGAAGGACGGCATTCAGACTCGCAACAGAAAGTTATCATCTAAGAGCAAGAAACTGAGGAGAAGTGGAGAAAACGGGAATCCACTTCAACCCCTAATGCCTCTATCAGGACTTCTCTACGACACCAAACCACAATCCTCCCAACTTCCTTCCATGCACAATTACGCCTCAGCTTCTGGAGCTGGTGGAAATCCTGGTTATTCCTCTTTTCCAGGCTCTTCAGCTCTGGGAGGCTACCACCAGCAGCACATGTCCATGATGTCTGGAGCATCTTTCCCAGACTCCTTCATGTCACCAACTCAGAATCACGTTTTTGCTCAGAACTCACTTAACACTGCCGGTTATTCCGGTTCGAATCTTTCCATACAAGCCGCCGCAGCAGCCGCTTCTGGACTTGGTGCATATTTCGGGAACGGCTTTTCCAGTTTGGGATCTTCCAGATTTAATATGTCCGGATCAGGGTCGTATCCGACTGTATAATAGTTTGTATAATGAGTAAGATGATTATTATCGATTGGTTACTTTGAAATCGCATCTAAAGTTCAATATGTATTCGTGTGTTATATTATTTAGCAATATTTTCTTGTTGTGGACCCTATGGCCCTATATTCTGTTGCTTAACTGTGACATTTTGAGATGAGTATTTTATTAACTTCAAAATAATTAATTATACTCTATACACTGTTAAGTGTCTTCTATAGAAAGCGCGATATTATTATTCGAACTGATTAAAACAACTGAAATTTGTAAAAACCGTAATAAAGTGATTTTCATGACATCGTCTTCGGGCGAGGAAATGGACGTTAGACCCCCATTAAGTTGTATTGTAATGTTTTCCTTCGTGCTAGTATATATTCTCCTTCTGAAGTCATTTGTCAAATTTGTAAGTTCAGATGCACTTGTTAAGCTCAGTTTTCAATCGTGATTAAATGACTAACAGTTCAATAACTAGAACAGTCTTTATGTCAATATTCTATATTATAGCAGCGTTAAATCAATTAAATTAAAGAGTTACAATTAACTGTTCTTCAGATGTTATTTTATTAAAGAAGATTGAAGTTTGATGTTGAAGCCTTTAGGCATGTTCAGTGACGGGCCTAACCCGACATCAAGCCGCATGCCTATTATCCATGGATGCTCTGTGCGGCCTCACCACATTGTTTGTATTCTTGCAACTATCAGAATGAAGTTTATAATTGAAGTCAATCGCTGTAACTACTTCTATTAATATGTACATATAAAATCATTAAAATTCCGTTGTGATAGGTCTATAAAAATGAAGAGCATGATACACTTAGAACGCATCACAAATATTACATATTTGACATATTATATATCGATTAATAGACTTTATAAGAAATTTGCAGGAACGAGTGAAGTATATTACTCAAAACAATTGTGGAATTTGGTGCTCCTAATATAATATGTTCATAAAATCAGGATTCGTTTTTGAATTGGACGGACTGCTGTTCTCTTGAGCTTTTCAACTATAGCCTACACTCTGACGATGTGACTTCAACAATGGAGAGTAAAGCATACTATTGGAAAAGCTATAATATCTCGACTGAGTATTGAACTGGCGATAACTGGTTTCAAAAGCTATCATGCTAAACTGCTATTACACTGAAGCATGCAGATCCCAATATTATAACAGTAATTACATCTTTGTGCTCATAACTATTAGTCGAAACCAATTTTTGGACAAACGAAACACTTGATATGACTTAGGCTTCCTTGAGCAACATAGTATAATTAGTCTGAAAGACACACTATAAGTAGAACACACATGTGTCATTATTATACGACTAGTATACAGTATATACTTTCTTACTATCAATAGTGAATAAAAACAATTGACAAGCCTAAACTAAATATCATAATTAACTTATTATTGATTTACCATTTGGTATCAAGCATTTTCCTTACTCACTATCTTCATGAAACTAGCAAATGTCAGGCTAAATAATTAGAAGAACCATTGATCGAAACGTGTTACAATCACAAATTATATTTAATAGTTTAATGACTGTAAATTATTGTCCTCTCAAATGTAGACCACATTCAACAGTTTCACACGCTTCATTTGATAAAAATAAAATCTATCATTCCAAACCTTACATGACAATCCTAGCAATGTCCTATAATGTCTGGCCACATCGGTTGTGGTATTTTCTTTTCTTAAGCTACCTTATTTCAGCTGAACGTTTCTAACATCGCCTCTTGATGAGATAAGGGCGCTAAATCAATATTTAATTGTACTGTACCGTAGTTACTGTATCAGACTTTTGTAAGAAACTAATAATCATCTTTTCAATGTCATACCAATATCTAACAAAGGGCTCTATATATTTATTTATTTATTTAGATTTCTTTGTCTTAATAACACATAGAATTTAAACAGTGCACAAAAGTAATCATATCAGGTAAAAACGCTACAGGCCTTTCGGCACTTCTGTAGTACTCTGAAATAAAAACAAAATCAGCAGAATGTTTCCAGCACAATGTCATTTAGACCTAACAGTAGTAAATACCCGGCAGCGTTAAAATACAAGTTTTGTGAAATAAATACGATGATAAGTTGATAACACTATGATCACAATGCACCAGGATCTTTTAACCTCACAGGTCTTCATGCTGCATGATAAAGTTAATCGCCTCAGTTACATCCTGACAGATCTGGGTCGGTATCTTCAGCTCAACCTTGTGTGGGAAGTCCCGGTGACCGTGGTGCGATGCAGCAACATTGTTGACGACGAGAGGTTCTGAGGAAGGTCGATACACCCCCGTGCATACGAGGATCGACTGCATAGATGTGACTGTTGGTGGGTGAAGCTGAGCTGACGATGGGATGTTACGACTTAGAGGAAGCTGTGAATCACTTTCATCGTAAGAAAAATCTAAATCTCTTTGTTCTAATTCTGTAGACAGATCTAATGTGATGAGCTCGTGGTTTGAGTTTATGTCACTGTATGAGATGATGTTATTGAAGGTAAGATGGTTGGAAGTGTGAGATTTGATCCTGCGATCTATGTGTTGTTGGTACAAGTTGCTACCCACAATGTCAACGTCCGGTGTGTCACTGTAAAAATATAATCAATCAATCAACAAACATTAATTAATTAATAAGTCAATCAATCAGTAATCAATCAACAGGCAATCAATATATCAACAAATAAACCTATCAATCAAGCAATCAATCTGTTGTAGAGCACCGTTCTGGTTCAACTATCCAAGTTGAATGACAGGAGGCCGCGGGTTCGGTCTCCAGTCCGTCACTTACATCATCCTTGTGATGGGAAAAAGGAAATTGAACACGAATTTAACAATGAATAACGGACAATGAGAAGTATTGTAGAGCTACTAGTAAAAAGTTATTATTTTGTTATTGGCTGTCATATTATACTACTATCATAATTAGGCTACGTGTACAATGACAATAATACCATTATTATAATATTCAAATATAAAAACTTTTAACTGCTAGATTTTATATATCATTCTTTTTTCAACGTAATAAAATCTATTTTACCTTAATTTTTAGCCCACGGTCGTTTACCACCCAGAGAAGTTTTATTTAAAAAATATTAAAATAAAATATTAAAATCAATACAAAACACGAATCTTAGGGTCTCTCATTCTTCATCTATAGAATATAGTAATAAGAACCGTAGTCAACAATTAATAATAATAATAGCAATCGGCTTCCAGGAAATTAGAGAAGTATCAGGATTTGGCCCGTGGGTATGAGGTTGTTCCCGTGGCCATGGAGACGATG
>JAQFZF010000388.1:0-18292 GCA_034695365.1 Enchytraeus norvegicus
ACTTATACCCCCCCCCCCCCCCCCCCCGATCCGCATTCTTAAAATCTTAATATCCATTTAGGCATATATACCATAGGGATCATTCAGTTAATAGGGCAGAGAAACCTTATTACCATATCATACAGTGCTCATTTTATGAACATTCACTCACATATCCACCTTCTTATTTTCCATGTTCTGCTCTGTCTCTTACCACCCACCAAATGCTGTCGTCTTTTGTTCATGATCCTTAATTAGATTTTTTATGTGGTGTGTCCTTCCAGAAGTCTTAACTTTTAACGTGTTGTATTTTAAGATGAAAGAATGTTGTTGTATAATTTGCTGAACATGACATATTATGTGTGACCTCTCCTTTGAGGCTCATCAACATAATGGTGTCCTGTATGGTATTTGTTATATTTGTGGGTTTTATGATTAAACGGACTAGCAACGTGTTTAACTAGTGTTGACCACTGTTCTTTTTCAACACTTGTAACTTGCTTAAACTGCATAAGAGTTGACCGGTTAGTATTTCTTGTGCTGTTTGAGACGTACCTGATATCGTCGTCAGATGATGACACGTATGTTAAACCCAAATAGTATTATTATATAATAATCTGTTTGTATGCTAGCGTGCAGAGTATCATTTGTATTTTAGGAACTTGTGCGGCTGTTCCTGGAGACAAGAATCGATGAATGCGATGCTAGAGATTTCCTTGGTGTCAATTTCTGATGATGAAATAGTAAAACATTTTCCTATATATCAAATTTCCTCTACTTTTATGTTCAGTTGGAGTATATTGCATGTTTTTCATAATTAATTAAATAAGATTTCGTTAAGGTTTGATCGTTAATCACTTCGCAGCTCGATTCTAGTTGACAGCTAATCACTCTCTTCCATGCCGGTCTGAAACTCTCTAAGAACTGTTCCATCTTGCCAACCGTCCGTAAATTTACAGACAATTCATAAAAAGTTTGATAAAAAATGGTCTTTCCATAAAAAATCAGTAAGAAAATTTGCATTTTCATTTCAATAATGTAAAGAAAAATAATGTGTCCGTTAGATAACTGTGCTTGTCAGTTATATTTTAGAAAGCTTTTGGATTATTTCCATAATTAAAGTTTGTTTGTAGCAGTTGGCAATCCTGGGATTGTTCCATCACATGCTTGCCTACGAAGCAGGGGGCCATGCGTTAACGTTTCAGCCGGGTCCGTCTCTGACAGTACCTTGTGATATGGGACAGAATTTAAAATTAGCTTTGCAATAATTTCAACGGTGTGAGTGATGAGTGCTGATCACTGTAAATTGTAAATCTGCCTTAATGAAATTTAAATTTAATAATAAAGAATAATCTGAAGTCGTCGTTCATGAGTCACAGACCATGTAATACTACATAATACTCACAAAGACTCGGCACCAAGCCGTGCCTCACTCTTTTGACACATTCAGAGTTATCTGCCGTGTATAGGCCTCTGCATTTAACTCCCTATCTCAATTGCATGGCGATTAAGTTTAATCCTGCCAATCTAATGAATCTAATCCATATTGAAGGCTCCAGAACAACATCGGGTTAACTCCATGCTACACACCTTTCGGGAAATCGCAAAAAACATTTTTTATCGAAAACTATCTCAGCTAATTTTATCTAAATGTATACCTTAAATCTACATAATTATATAAATACACAATTTGGTGTACATGTTATTTTATTACCTCATTTATTAACTTGGTAAAAGAAAGTTTAAATCACTGGAGTTACCTGCTTATTGAAATTTATTGTCAAAGGCATTGCACAAAACAAGTTTAAACTATGAAACACACAAATAAGCAACTGTAATAAATATTAAATATTATCTCTACTAGTATTATTTTTCTTCATTATACTTCAAGCAAACTTACAGAAAACTCAGAAATATGGTTGATATCTTATTGATATTTGTGGTTGATCAGTCAATCAATCAATCAATGAGGATTTAACGTCCGATTGTACTGATAGTTGGTTGATATATGTATTTGTATATTAGTTATGGACGGATTTATATGGTTTTCGTACCGCTAGATGCTGAAATTTTCGACGAATATAACTGCATTCATAACTCATTTTGATCAAAAAGTGGAGTTAACCCGTTATTTTTCTGGACCCTTGCTTCTTCAATATAACCATAATCACTTAAATATGATTTGCAGTAAGACACTACTAGTTAGTACGGTACTGTAAATTGATGGATAAATTTGGATAACCTAGTCTGTAGGCCTACTATGTACAGTAGCTGTTGTCTGACAATCACCCCGGTCACAGATTGAGTTTGTTTCTGACATCACCTTTGATAAGGAAACAGAGGTTAAACTATGCATGCAAAGAGTTTAACCTCGTTAACGAAAAATACATGCTATATGTTAAATCGATTTTAAATATTTTTAAAAGATCCTTAATAACTACATAACTAACTATCCAGTCAATTATTTTCTTTTAGACACATAATGTTGAAGAAGTTCATACAGTCAACTCAACCACAACCGATGTATCAATTCTAAAGAAAAAAATGCATTCAGCAAAGTATATCCTTAATTAAATTAACTGATTGAGACAGCGCAACATCTGTTAAGTGTCCGGCCCAAGTTCCAGAGATTCACGGTTCTACTCCCAGGGCTCACCCGTCACTGATGTAGAGTGTAGACCTATTTTTTGGCAGCGAAATGAGCAATGATTCGATAGCTTTAGCCTTTAAATTGTTTCTTAACGGTCACAGCACTAATTTAAAATAAATGACAAATAATGCATTAGATTAAATTGTTTTGTCTAATTTTTAATCAGCCAGGGGCCCGGGCTCGCGTTGAGCCAATTCAACTGTTCTTTCATCTCTCTCAAACAAATCTATTCTATTGCTTCTACTCCTACTACCTCTAACTGCACTTTTATCGACAGCTGCCAATGATACCTAATATTACTACAACAGATGTTTCACTAAAGACATGAAGCAGCTACAGTCCGCTGAAGATAAACCTTCTGATGAAATCATGTTCCTTTTACAAACTTAACATTATTATTAGCGACCATTTTATTGTGATTCCCTTTGAACGCTTTCTTCTTTCCTTTCCCGTTTGTTGCCTCCCCCTGATCTTCGTAAGCCGCTAGATGACCAGATAACTCTTCCAGTTCTTCCATAACCTCGTCGGGGTAGCGGCAGCCGTAGCAGTGCACGTTCACGAAGCAGTTGGCTAGACAGAGCAGACGATTGCGCTCGAGGGACTCGTGGTGCGCGAGGAGGAACTTGCGGCGCAGCTTCCACTCCGTGCAGCTCTCGTGCTTGTGCTTCATGGCGTCTACGTCGAACTCTGTGCTGTCAGCCATTGTGTCAAATCCTGCAATAGCACACAAGTAATATTTATAAATAATATTTACACGAGCATATTCTGGGTCATTCCATGTCAATTCAACGAATGCAAACAACACGTCCGACTCGGATTTTCCTGAAATTCTGTACACTTATTGTACCTCATTAGATACATTAAAGACCATAATTTTAATTTTTTGGTTGAGTAGTTTCGGAGATACGGGCCGCCAAAATTTGACCTGCGGCCCAAATTTTGTCAAACCTCTAAATTTTGATTGCTTATATATCTTAGCTTCTATAATAGCTAGGTAGATGATCTTGGTGTCATTTTATAGATACTTGAATGGTCTGCTTAGATGAACATTTTAATAGCCTTAAAGTTTATCTTTTGATTTAAAAAAATCGATGATAAAAATTCAGACCTTGACCTCAACTCGACATTTTAAAAATCGGAAAAAATTCTCAATTGAAGCCCGGGACTTCATAGACATTATCTGAAAAAATTGGAGTGGAGCTGTAACAGTTTTTTTGATGGAACCAATATAACATCTAAAAATAGCTGTTTTAATGTATACCACTGTATATAACACACAACTATTTTAATTCACGGCTTATATATTAAATCTGTTTACAAAAGTTTATGATTTTTTTGTATTTCCCACTTACTTTTTTATACTATGTGATCCAGAAAAGAAACTATCAGAGATCCCACTTTAATTTTTTCAGAGAATGTTTATAATATCGCTGGCTTCAATTGAGAATTTTTTCAGATTTTTTAAAATTCGAGTTAAGGTCAAGGTCAGAATTTTTATGTTTGATTTTTTCTGCTAACTAGAAACTTTAAAGACATTAGAATATACTTATAAAGCAGAGCTTTCAAGTAGCTAAAAAAACGACACCAAGATCATCTACCTAGCCACTATAGAAGATAAGATACTAGCAATCAAAGTTTAGAGGTCGCGACAAAATTTGGACCGCGGGTCAAATTTTGGCGACCCGCATCTTCAAAACTGCTCAACCAAAAAATAACAAAATTTTGTCATTAATGTATCTTATGTGGTACAATATGTGTAAAAATTTCTGAAAATCCGTGTCGGCCATGTCAGCAACCATTTAAAATTTTGTTGAATTTACACGGAATTACTCCTCTGTAGGCTACTTGGAATTATATACAAACTGGAGCAAATGTCAGATTTTTGGGGCATCCCCCGGAAGCGAAACAACTCTGCTCTCTTTAATAACAAAATTGAAATTTTTGGGGATCAGGGGGGCAAGGACCGCCCCCCCATTCGGAGACTAAGAACCAAAAGGCCCACCTTCTCCCCCAAGTTAGCTCCAACCAGTGGTTAAATTGCTCAATGAGAGGTAGCGGGGCTCTAAAAACAGGTGCATTTTAGGATACACTTTTAAGTACTGAAAAATATCGGTTCCTTTAAATGGGTGATGAACTCACACGACTAAAAATGTGAGATTCCGGGGCTTAGTCCTGACATAATTTAACCACTGACTGCTATTACAAAAAAAACATTTTTCTTAACCAAATTAACAACTTTTTTAAACAATGACATTTTTGTTTGGAGGGGGAATTAATTCGTCCCACCCCTGCTGAAAAAATTCACCCGTTTTCTTTAATAATAAAAACAATCTACAGAATATTTCACATTAATGTTTATAAATTCAATTCAGCCAAGCTAATAAATAAATAAAGATCTGGCTGTATCTTCTCCAGGCATACAGAATGCAGGTCCACAACAGTGACTGAAACATGTGACGTCAGTACTTCAAAGAGGCATATCATTATAGGCCTGCAGACAAACAATTACAGCATCTACATGCAATCGTGATGTCTAAAGCGCAGTTGAGGCTTTGTCTTTTAAGGAAAAAGATATAACTTTAGAGGAAGGGCCGTGAGTACTGCACCCAGAAGGGTACATTTAGGGCTGTAATGTCCACCTCCCCTCAAAAAATCTACAATTTCTTTTAGAGGACGGGTTGGTTCATTACTTTTTCCAGAATCGGTGAGATCTTTATTGTGGAAATTGGACTTTACCTCTAAGGCAGCAGACTGGCAAATATTAGCCATGGGCCCACATGAATCCAAATGATTTGTTTCTTCAACAATTTCTTTATTTGCACCATCCAGAATAGGTACGGGTAGGTTATCGTGTAATTTTTTAAATCTTCGGCTCCTGTCTGCCACAGATTCATTTTGTTTCTGGTCATCAGATATGTTTGATCGAGGCCTCCTTTGTCGCTCTATGTTTGTTTGTGTGGTCAAGTCCATAGGTTCATCAGACATAGACCTATTTTGTGTAAGACTTTTCTCGTCAAGGTCTTGTTTCTGCTCATCGAACATATTAGCTCTGTGTCGCCTTTGTCGTTCACGGTTAATTTGTCGGATTAAGTCCCTCTGTTCAGCAGACATAGATCTATTCCACGTCCGTCTTTTTCTTTGCTCGTTAAGGTTTTGTCTCTGCTCTTCGGACATGTTTGCTCGACGTCGCCGTTGTCGCTCAATATTTGCTTGTCGGATTGATTCCATCTGTTCATCAGACATAGACTTATTCTTCCTACGTCTCATTCTTTGCTCGTTAAGGTATTGCCGTTGCTCATCTGACATATTTGCTCGGTATCGCCTTTGTCGCTCACGATTAGTTTGTCGGATTGATTCCATCTGTTCATCAGCCATTATCCTATTCTGCGTAAGACTTGTAAGACCTTGTTCTAAGCGGTTTTGATAGCGACAGCGGTCGTATTGTGCGCGTCGTCGCTTTGCAGCCACTTGTTCATCTGAATTCATATTACTGTATTTATCTGCTTAGTCTGTGACTATTAAGTAGTACTCAAAAACACTTTAATAACAATATTCCAAGAGACGATGTAGCTGTTCTTCTTTATTTCTTTTAATTTTCAGTGCACATATTACTGACTTGTTATATATATATATATAGAGATGGTTAACTGACTACATTGTTCAGTCTCACAGGTTTCATCTAAATCAGTTATCAACATTAGACATTAACCGAATGCATTCGGCATAGACAATGTCATACAATCAAATAATGTTTAATGTTTTATGAACATTAGAGACTTCGATTGTGCGCTATTTGCTGAGTTGGTTCCAGAAATTGGAGAATTGAACCCACTGCCAACTGCATGTGTTCTGTGGAGGCGACTAAAACAGATACAGAAGTGGAGAGATCATTGCAATGCGGCAATTATTTTTATTATATATAGACCAATTGGTATTTGTTAATATTTAAGTAAAATTGTTTATTAATTTCTTTATTTGTTTATAATAGGAGAGGAGGGGGAGGAGCTGACTCAGAGAGGAGGGGGTGGCCATTGTCTCCGAGAAACTCGAGTGTACGCTATCCGAGTTAATTGAGGGTGGAGGCAAAAAGGGGGGATGGCCTTAGGCTACCCCTCCCTCAATTGGGTAAGGCACCCCATTTCGCCTGAATTTATTGGGTAGGGGGATTGCCATCGGCTACTATTTAAGAGGGTGGATTTCAGCCACCCTCTTTTGACACATCAAAGAATTAGTTGAACAGAAATTTTTGTGCTGCACAAGTATTCTTTCCGATAACAGTAGCCTTCCGAATTTATTGGGTGGGAGGATGGCCTTCGGCTACCTCCCTTTTACGTCATCAAGGAATTTTTGGTGCCATACATCTCTTCTGCTAACAGAAGCCTCAATATGAATGTACCACGGTGACACCAAACGAGATTGAAAGAGTAGTAGAGAGATACCCAGTAATTTTTTACACAAACATTTTTTTAAATTATATGGAAATAAATATACACAAAATAATTATAAAATATACACAAAAGAAATAAATATATTACAATTATAATGAGAAAGACACGGGGAACCCAATTTTATCATTTCTCAAAATCCTCGAGTTAAGACTAATAACTTAAAAACGAATTAAGACTCTCTGAGAACCGATTGCGAAAAGTCCCTGACATTAGATTCAGAAAAGAAAGCAAATGTTTTACAGCACATCAAATATTAAATTTAATTACAGGGTGTACAGCAACTTTGACCTATTCAAATTGCTTGACTTTTCCCCGACCTCCAGAACATTTTCCCGTACCATTTGCCTTACCAAAATCTGCACACCTACGGCTTTGAATCCTTTGAATCGTGGAGTAATGGATCATCGTCAAAGTCTATAATCGATGTGACAAACGACTAGGCAGTCCAGGCATAATAGAAAAGACTTCAACAATATACATTTAATTAATTACAATAATTAGGTTATATAATTCATTGTCCAAAATAGAGTAAAATTCACAGTGGTCAGGGAAAATATCTGAAAATTGTAGCCACTTTTGTGAAAATTGTTTATAAAAATCGTAAGTAACGTAACATAACATAATATTACTGGGTCAGGAAGTAGCAGATATTTTTTAGGACCCGTATTACTATCCACTCTAACAAACCAACTTACTAACTATAAACAATGCATATTGTACACGTAGAACTTAACGAACTTTAAACTAACTGTAAATTTAAATAAACTTGGAAGCACATAAGCAGAACAACAATAATTATTCTTCAATGTTCTACCTAGGAATACACATTGTCTAGTATTTTAATTTTAATTTTTAGTGATAATATAGAGAGACTAGGATGTGTAATGTGTGTTTTTCGACAATATGTCAATAAGAAGAAATATTCGTTGAGGTTTTAAGTTAGGTTTTACCGGTAAATATCTTTTAGACTCGAACTTGATCTCCAACAATGAAAAAAGATAAAACAAAAATGTCAACAAAGAAAAGTAAACACCTGTTCTTGGTGGAGTTCTTAGCTCCTTCTCTCTTCTTTAACAGCACTAAACTCCATCACTAAGGGTTAGGGTTGCCAACCAAGGACCTTATAATATTCTAATTCTAATTATAATTATAAGGTCTTTGTTGCCAACCGTACGGAATTTGTCCGAACTGTCCGGAATTTGCATAGTGTGTCCGGAAAACGGAATAGGGTCTATCCGGACAATACATTGTCCGTCCGGAAAATTGAAAGGAATAAGGAATAGATTAAATCATATATAACATTGACGGCGATCGGCCGCTATGCTAACAGTGTCCGGAATTGTCTTCATCAAAAGTTGGCAACCCTAATTAATGTTAGTAACCCTAATTAACATTAATTACCAGTCTTAATCCCAACCCTGCTCAGAAACTATTCTAACTACAACCTCGACGGCGCTTATTATAATAAAATGTTTCACTTTAACAAAAAGAGTAGCTTACCTATTTAGTTACTAGAATTAAAAAGCAGTTAAATTATTATAATTTGGGCAAGCTAAATAAAGTAAACTCTGTATCATTGGCACAATAAAATATGTGTTTAATTCATTTATTGAAGTCAATCTGCATTATAAGGAATTATAACTTTGATCCAGTGCTAAGGTTGCCATATATACGGCAGTATTCCACTTTGACCTTACAGTACTTGATATTTTAAGAACGACGTTAGTCTTTAATTAAATTCGGAATCTTGCACTGAAAGTAACCACCAAGATCATAATCATAACTTATTTTATAGCAAATTATTTTGGCCAGATATGTATAAACTATATTTATTCTTATTAATATTCTATGGTTTTGGAGTAATCCTTAAAAAATCTCAGAAACTTAGTTTAACGAAATTGGCTTAATAAAAAAGAGAAAACACCGCTTTATCAAGTTCAAGGGCGTAGAAAGTTGTAAACAAAACAAATGAGAAAGTTTAACTGATTTTATCAAAACTTCTAATTTACTAATTTATTAATTAAATAATTGTAATGAATTAAAAGATAGGTGTTGATTGAGGTCCTGCATATGCAGAGTGCATGCATTATTAGCTTGCAATCTTACATGTATAGTGGAATATGAAACACTGAACTGTAAAAACGATAAACTGTCACTTGTTAGGCTTCTATGGACCAAGTAGTACGGGCACGCCTCTTAAGAGTCTTAACCAGTGCCACCGGGGCACTGGTTAAGAAATAAATTGCCCTAAAAACGGACCAAATCCTACCAAAACACCCGCTAATGAAACAGGCTCGTCATTAATTTAACGTGTTTTTATTCAATAGTTTCAACAGTTATAATCATAGGGCTGTGAAATTTGGCATGCATGTTTCTAACATCATTCTACACTATCTGTGAAACTTTGGAGAAAATCGGGCGAATGACCCCTGTACCACCCCGGTTCAGGCGTGCCTCTTAACCAGTGCCGCTTTCGACATCATCCTTCTATTTGCCTTTCATTTGCCGTAGCATTCACCGATATGCACCCATGCCCAGAGGTGCCGAGGATATTTTGTCGACTGAGCTGGGAATCGTTCCCATACCTCGAGCCATCACTCGATCCGGACCAAGCAAGCTAATCGCTTCACTAAATCCCCACCTATGTCGTTGCTGTAACATCGATATCGATATTAAATCAAATAACACAATTTCAAACTTCCTTACTGCTCTATGTTCTTTAGTCATCTCTGTCCTTTCGAATGCATGCAGTTATCGGCAACTCAATCCCTTCAACCCACCCGTTTATTTGACGGTACATTACACATATTTTTCTAATTTCTACCAATATTCTCTGTTTGCAGAGCTTTCAGGTGTTGTTAAGAGGCAACATGTCAGAAGCGCTAGCATTGGACAGCAGCGGCGATGCTAAGAAGTCACACGAGCACGATATAACAGAGACCAGCGATGAGTTCAACATTAAGTTCCATCCACCGCTGTACGAACAGCGATATCGGAGAGTCATGGACATTCTGCTCAAACACAACGTGGCCAGTGTAAGTTTGTGCAAAGTTCTATTGCACAGAGGTATTAATTGATAGATTGATTCAGCTTATATCCTGTCCTGATTGATTGGTCTTATTGGTAGCACACTTGTTTTGGATGCAGGAGGCTGTGGGTTCAAGTCCCAGCGAGGTCCATCTCCGACAGTATTCTGCTGGTACAAAAACAGATGATTAAACTTAAAACTTAGCTATATGTTACATTATATTTGTCTCTTAGAAGAAAATATGGTGTACAAACTATAAAAACTATGCGCCGTGGACCTGTTGTTAGGCAGTGCACTGAGGGAGAGAGTGAGAGTGAGAGAGAATAAAGGACAATGCTGACTGAGTTATATTTAGCATTGCCAGTTTCACGGTCTGAGTGATGGCTTCACTGTCTGTGAATTCATTTACTAAGATCATAATGGCAGATTACATAATGCAAGATAAGAAATTTAAATTGTTTTGCTATACCTTTTGTTTTCAAAATGCATAAATTGATAATGTTAGCTTGACTTTTAGAGTGAACAGGGTGGTGTTTTTTATAAGTAATTATCTATCTTTCTATTTTAAACGTGTTTACTTTATTTGTGAGTTGCTACCATTTCTCGGTTTCCACCATAGAGGTGAAGTACAGAGGCAGGACCTTAGATTAATTGCTATTCCCCAGGTGGCAGACTTTGGCTGTGCAGAGTTGAAAGCTCTGCGACTGTTCATCAGTATGCCCCAGGTCACACGACTGATCGGTGTGGATATAGAGAGAGACTTGCTGGTCGGCTGCAAATGGAGGGTGACACCCCTGATCACTAACTTTCTGTTTCGCCGGCCACTGCCTCTGAAGGTGGAGCTATACAGTGGCAGCCTGCTGGACTGGGACGAGAGGATAGAGGGATTGGACGCTGTCACTATGATTGAAGTGTATGTCAGTCAGTTATTGAATTCTTGAATAAATTCTTCCTAAAGTTGTAACGCTTTTCTTAAATTTTTCCACGTATGTGAAAGGATTATCGTAAGCGATAATCTATAATTGATAATTTTATACGTTTCTTATGTCTGCTATCTCAGATCTAATGTTTTATGCATGTTGTTGTTCGAAGATCATGTTCTTTGCTACATGATCTTCGGTCATGTACTTATATTACAACCTTCCAGGGCAAGCTGAAAACCCATTTGTTTCCTCTTTAGATCTGGTTATTCAGATTCTCTTGCCCTGGCCAATGGACTTGCATTGTTTCAGATCTCTCTTTCTCTTCAGTCTGTGTATTGGCAATTGTGCTCTGGTGGTATAGAACCGCTTGCAGTTGCACAGTCTGCTTGAGACGTCCCTGACATCGCCTTTGGTTGAGGAACCGGACGTTAAATTCTCATTGTATTGTATTGTATTGTATTGTTGTCCCTGTAGTGGATGAACTTTCATTTGCTGTACTGTTATTTTATTATGGTGCGTCTGTATATACTGAAGCATTTTTCCCTGTCGTTTGCTTTGCTTTGACAACTAAAGATATATTCATAAGAGGGAAAATTAAAGGAAGGCATTGTGTAGGGAAGATAGAGAATTACCTCTACAAAGAGTCTCATTGATTGGATGAACGTAGAATAGACAATATTTACTAGGCAGGATTAGAACCCTGAGAGAAAGAAACCTTTGGTAAACCATGACCAATGACCATCAATGCTCGGATCTTTCAAAACACGTTAAAGAATAAATTCTTAGCAATTAAGAAGAATAAATGCTTCAGTAAAGGTTAAGAATATCGGTTGCAAGTATTGACGTAAGTAATTAATTACAGGAAGTGCATTTATTAATTGGCATTCCAAGTAAAATAAATGATTCATGCTGCATAAATTTGAGTTTTTTTTATTTGTCGAATTTGATTTTATAGATTTGATAAGCCGATTTGCTAAAATATTATTAAATGAATTATGGTTCAGTATAATTTTACGTTTGCCCTGAAAATGGAAATCTACATTGTACGACTTTAATAGTGATATATGCCTAGTGCCTAATGCAATGATTTTTTAGAATTATTTCTGACTTGTTCTACAAATCAATGAAATTATCACATCATGTGTATTTACAAAACATTAGTAAGAATTGACATTCATATATGTCTGTTGGTTTGATTTTTATGAACTAGCTATTTTTTTTATTAGGTGGTCCACATGTCCATAACACTATCCATATTATAATGTGCAGTGTGGTGTGCTGTTTAATTCGTATATTGTTGTTGCTTATGTTGAAACAGCCTAGAACACCTGGTGATGGAAGATGTAGACAAACTACCTGAGGCCCTATTTGGTTTACTGGCTCCACGTCTGATAGTATTGACGACACCGAATTCAGAGTTCAACGTACTGTTTCCTCGACTTGGCACAGGATTTAGACACCCCGATCACAAGTTTGAGTGGACTAGACAAGAATTCCAATCATGGTATACTGAGTTTATACTGATTTATTTGATATAGCGCTGTAGTTACTCGGTTTGATGTTTTGAGACTTGTTGGTTGAACTTTGTTCATATTAGTTCATTCAAGAATTATCCATGGATCCAGAATTTACCTTGTTTACTTCTATGCCTGGATATTTGTACAAAACCCTGCATAATTGTTTTGGCAAGAGAGTTGTTGACTGATAGGCCAGTGCCAGTTTGGAGTCACAATTAGTCAATTAGATACTAAATCAATCAATCTATAAATAAATTTATATTTCGTAAATAAATTCCATATTATTTAAATTTATGAGTTTTATAGCCTGTTCTATGGATCTGAACCCATGACTCTTCAATCACTATATATACTCTTGAGCGTTTATCTCTTGTCTTGTGGTTATTTTATTACTTGTCACGTGTCACTCTATTGATTATCAGGTGCGACAAGGTGACCTCTGCCTATGGCTACGATGTGGTATACGAAGGCATAGGAGAACCACCTGAGGGCTATCAGCACGTGGGTGGCTGCTCTCAGATGGCTATCTTCACTCGATCCTCCTCACGTCCAGAGTCCCAGGCACAAAGCAGCAGCTGCGCTGAGGAGAGTAGGAAGGAGGACAGGAGCGATACAGTGGACAGCAGAAAACCTTATGAACTGGTACTTTATGTTCTTCATATATTTATTACAAGTGACAACCGTGCGGCGCGCATGTTTCACGTATTGCGCCATTTTTTTACTACTCTCCACTCTTAAGTAATCATATTTTTTGCCTTTTAGATTGAGCACAATGACAGCCAGCACAGATATATGAATAACCTCCTGACAACCTGGGATTATAATTATTCTAGTTGACTGACTCAGGAATCGATCCTGGGTCACTTGCTTCAGAGTCGAACACTCTACTGATGTGTCTAACCACCCCCCTCCCCCCTATTCAGTTCTATATGGAACTGAGTTGATTTCTCTTCTTTCTATTAATCTGCTTGTGGTTTAAAAGTAATTTATTTGTTATCTCGTTAAGTGTAAAGTAATTTTGTAATCAAAATTACTTGAACAGTTGGAGTATTAATTATGAAATGTTAATGTAGGACTGATGTTAAGAAACTTGTAGCTTTTAAAATGTTAACTTTTAAAATTTGATAACATTCACAGATAAATGATAAATGATTATATGATTAATGAGATACACTGATCGTTATTTAGAAATTATTTATCCCACCCATTTGACTGTTCTGATTGAGAGCTTTGTGCCATGTTTGTATGTTGTTTTGATATATAGGCCCCTATATATATACAGGGTGCTCAGCATTCAGGGAAAACAAGGAAACGTCAGGGAATTGGCTGACAGGGAAAGTCAGGGTATTTGATGTCAAGTCAGGCTATTTGATGTCAAGTCAGGCTATTTGATGTCAAGTCAGGGAAAACATTTGATAGGTTTTTCTTCACTTTTTTCTCATCTCCAGTAGCTTGCAATGTTGATTAGGCATGAAACAAAGCAGAATAGAACAGAAAAATATGAGTTAGTTATCAAGATGGTATATGTATCATCATTTATCATGTTGGTCATTTGGTACTTCAGTTAGGGACCTTTGTTCGTAAGCCTGCGATTTGAAACCGTGTGCGGCGACGTACGTAATTTTGGATAAAAATTGGTCAGGGAAAATTTTCGGAGGTCAGGGAAAAGTCAGGGAGAAGTCGGGGAATTTGAAATGGTCAGATTGCTGAGCACCCTGATATACATGTCATTGTGTGTGTGTGTATGAAATTTAGTAAGACATAGTTCTCTGTGCCTAAGCTACTCTTCATGTGTGTATTTATCTAGGAACAGGAACAGGTACATTTAGACTATTTAGTATCCAGCCGACAACCTAATTAATTATTTAAAATTTATTAATTAATTATGCAGTTTTATTAAGGTGTCTTTCTTTCCCTGTTCAATTGCACTATAATGCACACTGTGGTTACTAAGTTAAAACATGCTTATCACTTACCTTCTAATGCACTTAATTTCAAAAAAATTAAAATTAAAAATTAATTTCTGCCTGTTCCGCACAATAAATGCTGTCCGGAACAGGCAGAGGAGTTTTTTTGGTCATGTTATGAGGAATAAAGAATAAATAGAGAGCATAATCATAAGCGGAAAAATTGAAGGAAAGCGTTCCAAAGGAAGACAAAGAATTACCTATACAAAGAGTCTCAGTGAATGTATGAACGTAGAAGTAGAAATGATCAGAAGTACGACAGACAGAGAAAAATGGAACACCATGACCGTCTACACTGGAAACCGGCAGGATACTTAGAAGAAGAAGAATTTCAAAAATTTGAGTCGCTTTTATTTTGTGTTGTATAATATTGATATATTTCATGTGTAACCGGCGGTCAGCTAGATAAAGTGTATTCACCTTCACTTATGGCCGTTATTGTATATGTATAGATGCCAAATTTATGTGTTTGTACAATGATCGGTGTGTATGCTATGCAATAAACAATGTTCTCTCTCTCTCTCTCTAGTCGGTCAGTGTGTATGTACAGTGTACACATGTGTATAAAATATGATGCATGCATTCGTATGTATGTATGTGCATTTAGGTTATCCAGCTGACAACCTAACCAATTGGTCCATCTGTGTGTATGTTGTGTATCAGTGATGTGGCTTTTACGGAAAAATATATTTCGGAAATATCCGCAAATTTTCCATAGGACCAGAAAAATATATTTATCTGTCATAAATGTAATTCTCAAAAAACTTGAAAACTTATTCGTTCATTGTCTTATATAGTATTTCTGTAAGTGAAAGCAACCTAGAGAGAAAGAATTAAAATGGTCATAAACCAATAACCAAATTGAAATTCATGGAAAAATATCTGAAATATTCTCAGAAAATATCGTCAGAAATGTTCAGGAAAAATTTGATCAATATAAAGTCATAGGAAATTTTCTGGAAAAGTTTGATCAACAGTAAACGAAGCCATCTAGTTATCTCATAACCCTCACTGCCCTCAATTCCCTAAAAAATCTCAAAAACTCAAAACCGCATCCTATTTTTTTGTTGGTAGATGAAATATTCAATTTGATTGTACCAATCAAACTTACTTGTACCCTTAATCTCTGCCCTCAAAACCGCCACGTACCAGAGTTCGGAGTTACAAAGTAGATTATCGAGACATAATATTTATTTCACTGCCCTCAAAACCTCCAGTTACCTCTAAACTCACACTGCCCTCAAAATTCTCACTTCCTCAAAACCACAACGTATTAGCCTAATTGTTGTTTTGGTATTTATAATATATTTGAAATGCGGAATTTGGCTAGTTGGACTTCCCTCAAAACCCTTGCTAACCTCAAAACCCTCACTTACCTCAAAGCCGTCACTTACCTCGCAACCCACCAAACCACATCATATTAGCCTTATTAGGCTAATTTTTGTTGGTATATGAAACATTAAATTTGATTGGTTGTACTTCGCTAAAAACCCTCACTAACCTCATAACCCTCACTGCCCTGAAAACCCTCACCTCACTTCAAACACTTAAAACTGCATCCTTTTAGACTTATGTTGATATATGAAATATTCAATTTGATTGTAGCAACAAACTTACTTACCTCAAAACCCTCACTGCCCTCAAACCCCCACTTACCTCAAAACCCTCACTACACTAGTAACCCTCACTTCCCTCAAAACCACAACATATTACGCTAAACATTGTTTTGGTATTTGAAATATATAAGGAATGTTCAATTTTACTTGCTGTACTTCCCTCAGAACCCTCACTAACCTCAAAACCCCCACTTACCTCAAAACTCTCCCTGCCCTCAAAACCCTCAATTTTTTGTTGGTATATGAAATTTTGAATTTGATTGGTTCTACACTCACTGCACAAAACCCTCGCTTCCCTCAAAACCCTCACCTACCTCAAAACCCTCAAAACTGCATCCTATTAGCCTTATGTCAGTATATGAAATATTCAATTTGATTGTGGCAAGCAAACTTACTTACGTCAAAACCCTCACTATCCTCCACTCACTATCCACTACCCTCACTTCCCTCAGAACCACAACATATTAGCCTTACTATTGTTTTGGTATTTGAAATATATATGAAATATGTTCAATTTGACTAGTTGTAATTCCCTCAGAACCCTCACTAACCTCAAACCTCCACTTAACTCAAAACCCTCCCTGCCCTCAAAACCCTCAATTTTTTGTTGGTATACGAAATGTTGAATTTGATTGGTTCTACACTCACTGCCTCAAAACCCTCGCTTCCATCAAAACCCTCACCTACCTCAAAACCCTCAAAACTGCATCCTATTAGCCTTATGTATTTGTCGGTATGTGAAATGTTGAATTTGATTGGTTCTACACTCACTGCCTCAGAACCCTCGCTTCCCTCAAAACCGTATCATATTAGCCTTATGTATTTGTCGGTATATGAATATATTCAATTTGATTGTATCATTTAACTTGTAACCACAAACCCTCACTACCCTCAAAACCCTCACTTACAAGAGTTTGGAGTTAGAATCTTGATTATCTCAGCCATAAAATTGATTTTACTGCCCTCAAAACGCTCAGTTACATCAAAATCCTCACTTGCCTCATAACCCTCACTTTCCTCAAAACAACAACAACTTATTAGCCTAATTTTTGTTATGGTATATTGAAAATGTTGAATTTGATTGGTTGTACTTCCTTCAAAACCCTCACTAACCTCAAAACCCTCAGTAACCTCAAAACCCTCACTAACCTCAAAACCCTCATTTCCCATGATACGCTCAAAACTCCATATTTATTTCACTGCCCTCAAAAGCCTCACTTACCTTGAAGCCACAACACATTAGCCTAATTTTTGTTTTGGTAGTCAAAATATATTTGAAAATGCTGAATTTGACTAGTTATACTTCCTTCAAAACCCTCATTAACCTCAGAATCCTCACAAACCTCAAAACTCTTACATACTTCACAATCCTCACTACTATCAAAACCAGGGTTGGGTTTTAGGCAAAAACTATGGTTTAACCAGTTTAAACCGGTTTAAACCAATTTAGACTGAAAATAAAATAGTTATATTAACAAAGACTGATGGGAATATAGGAAATTTTCTCTGAAAAATTCATCAGAAATGTTCAGGAAAAATTTGATTGAAATTAAACTAAGCTATCTGATGATATTATTAGGTGTAACTAATAATTAGACACCTTAGTTTGATGTTGAAATGTTGTGATTCGTTTAAATTGTTAATTGTAATTCATGGAAAATATTGGAAATCATCTTGAAAAATTCATAGAAAATTTTCTGGAAAAGTTGGATCAACATCTTAGCCATCTAATTATTAGTTGTAACAGTTTGATGTTTAAATATTTTGATGCCTACATGTATATGTTTATTTAGTTATTCATGGAAAAATATCGGAAATTTTCCGGATAAATTTATCGGAAATTTTCCGGATAAATTTATCGGAAATTTTCCTGCAAACCCGACGTGGACTCTCCAGCTAACGACCCAACCAATCAGTCAGTGTGTCCGTATGTATGTAAAATGTGTTTATTTATGTATGTGTAAATTGTGTAGACGCTCGTTCAGCTATGCTGCTCCAACACTATTGAATTCTTTGCCACAAGATTTGAGATCTTGTACAAGCATTACTACCTTCCAGGGCAAGCTTAAAACTCATCTCTTGCCACTCTAGATCTGCTCTAGCAGACTTTCTTGCCTTGGATAACGGACTTGCACTGTTTTGGATCTCGCTTTCTCTTTTGGCT
>JAQFZF010000389.1:0-18288 GCA_034695365.1 Enchytraeus norvegicus
ATTGATTGATTGATTGACTGACTTACAGCATCCTCATAGTCCATACTAATGTTCTCCATGTCCTCCAAGAATCAACTAACTCACTGTACTGTCTACATACTTTTCTACCTGCCACCTCTAAAGTGTCAGTCTGGAAAGAGGACGTTGAACACTTGTCACCACCCTCGTCTAGATCGTGGGGTAAAGTCAGCCATGTGCCAGATAAGATTCCTTGTCCTGTATGTAGCCTATACTCTAACCTTATTGAAGTGATTGATTGATTGATAGACTGATCGTCGCTCGTACTGGCAGGAAGCACAAATTCTGTGAGCGAGACAACAACCGTAACATTTATTGATTGATTGATTTATTGATTGATTGATTGATTGATTGATTGATTTATTGATTGATTGATTGACTGACAGAGAAGGATGTGACCCGTACAGATAGGACTCACAAGTTCTTTGAGGGGGACAACAATCCCAACATCAGCGTACTCTATGACATACTCCTCACTCACTGCATGTACCACTTCGATCTCGGTTTGTCCCACTACTTCTATGTATGAATGTGTGTGTATGTGTCCGTGTTGGTTCCGGGGCATTTGAGAATAGGCCAACCGAAAACTGCACATGTTTCGTAAAATCCGATTAACGCAGATATTTCCATACTAAGCAAGGCAACGGGAAAATACCGCGGAAGTCAGAATATATATTCACAAGAAAAACGTTACATTTTGGGTGTGGTAAAGGCATGGCCTTTTTGATGGGATCAACTTGATGATCGATGGAGTGCTCATAAGTGAGTGTGATAGTCATAGTGATCTCTCGCTGGTGCATTTGGCAATGCACTAGGGAGAGAGAGAGAGAGAGAGAGAGAGAGAGTGAAGCTTACTTCTATATGTACTTCTCTATGTGAGTGTGTTTGTAATTGTGCTTGCATGTGTGAATTTTTTATTATTAATTTTTTATCATTATTCATTCCTTGCGTCTTAAATACATGTGTGCTTATATAATTTGTCTGCTACGACATTTCTGCCAATAGCAAGTTATTGTTCTAATCCTAATCACTTGCTCCTCCATTAAATCGCCACATGTACTATTGCGCAGTGCATCAGGACCAAGTGTTTGGAACAGTCTGCCTGTAAATCTGAGGGACTCACAACTCTCATTACCATCTTTTTAAGAAAGACTAAAGACCGTATTATCGATCGAGCTTATTATTAATTGCACTGGTGCTACTGTGGTATATTGCATAGAGCGGCGTATAATAAATATCCTTATTATTATTATTCTGTCCGAGACAAATATAACATCCCATTGTTGTTGCGCGCAGGCTATGTACAAGGTATGTCAGATCTTCTTGCTCCAGTTCTTGTCATCATGGAGAATGAAGTTGACGCATTCTGGTGCTTTGCCGGCTTCATCAAGATGGTGGTACGTACAATACATTCTACATAATATACAATATATAATATATATTTTATATGAAAATATATATTATGGTTTGTAAATGACACTGGGCTTAAAAGAAGAAAAAATGTATATTTATTGCGTTAAAAAAATCTGTTTATGGATAAACGCTTATGCTTAAAAGCTCCGAAACGCTGGAATTCGTCTCGCTGAAGGTGCCGCGGAAAGAAATTGCACTGAAACGTTACAGTGCCGTTGACACGTTCCGTTCCGCTGATATATCTTATAAATGATATATATATTCATTTAATTTTAATTTTAACTGTATCTTCACAAATGACAGAACGCATGTGCTAGTTTCTATTCTTAGTTGTTGTGATTTGGTATGTTAAAAAATAAGTACAAATATTTATTATTATTGTTATTAATTGTAATTATTTGTTTTGATTATTGCTATTATGTTGCAGGGGTTGAACTTTGAGAAGGACCAGACAGCTATGAAGAATCAACTACTACAGCTACAGACACTCATCAACTTTGTGGATCCTGAGTTAGCCAACTATCTTGGTACGAGTCTTAACTATCAATTACTCAATCAATCAATCAATCAGCTATGAAGAACTAGTTGCTATAGCTACAGTACAGCTACAGCAAACTGTCTAGGTACGACTCTTAGCCATCTCTATCAATCGCCTTGGAGAGGCTCCGCGGTCTATTGGCAGCACTGCGACCTCTGAATGAGGTCGCGGGTTCAAAGCCGAGTTCTGGAGACCAGTTGCAAGTCTTAAACAAGCTGCTTTAATGTCACTGACATTATCCTTCAATAAGGAATCAGACTGTAAGCTTGGCTTTACAGCTTAGAGCTTTTACACCTGAAAAGATAACTTTTTCTAAGAAAACTAGTTAACTTCAGAGGTGGTTTTCACTTGTCTTTCTCAGATCAAATTTTTGAAATGGGGCCAGGACTTCATTGCACTTCGTTGTCCTGTGAGCTTAAAACTTTCGCTCTGCTCTGTGTGTACCGAGGTCATAAATAGAGGCCTCGGAGACACAGACGTTAATCATCTCGTTATGACACAACGTCTATAAACTCCCAACACACACACACACACACATTTCTCGAATCTGCGTTAGTCAACTCTTGCGAAACTTGCACGGTTTCCTTTTCAATCATTCGCAGGTTTTCAGTACACTTTTCTTTTATTATTTATTTATTCTTTAAATCTAGGTATTTTGTACTGGTTGTGTTTCAGAGAGCCATGACAGTATCAATATGTACTTCTGCTTCAGATGGCTCCTCATCATCTTCAAGAGAGAGTTCACTTTTCCAGATATCATGCGTCTATGGGAGGTACGTAGACTACTGTTTATTATGTCGGTTACGGGATACTTGAGAAAAGACCATGCCGAAATTTGTATGTGTCCGTAATATTGTTATTTTTATACAATAACAATGAAATGCGAGTTTAACGTCCGTTTCATCATCTGACGACGATATCAGGGACGTCTCCAACAACACTTGTAAGCACTACTAACAGGTCCACTCAAACACAGTTAGAAAATCACAAGTACTGACAGAGAAACAGGGGTCAACACTGGTCAAATACGGTGCAGGTCCATATATCCATAAAACCAACAATAATATAATAAAATTATTGATTGATTGAAGTGGATATGGAGAGTATTAGGGTTAGGGTTAGGGTTAAGGAAGGGGGTAATGGTTAGTGTTAGATTCGTTTATGTTAAATTTGAATTCGTGAATACAGCGGCGTCTAACCCCCCAGTTGTAGTAGAAGATGATTTTGGGGGGGTGGTTCAAACCCCCCAGAATCCATGAAACTGGGGGGGGTTTCAAACTCCCCATTTTTCTCCAGGGAGATCGATCTCCCAACCCCCCCATTGGTAGACGCCACTGCTTGATTAGTCTTATTTAGTCGGCAAAAACCTGACAGAACTTAGTCGCTAGTTATAAAATCAAATCAAATAATGGTTTAACGTCCGGTTCATCATCGGACGACGATATCAGGGACGTCTCAGACAGCATAAGTCACAGCTGCTGATTGATTGATTCAGGGTTTGCAATAGCGTGCAGTAGTACACAGAATGTGCAGTTGTCAGCAAGAAGTGTGCACTTGTTGGCAGCAATTTGTGCAGCAGTGACCTGTGCAATATCAATTATTGTCAGCCTGTAAATTCGTTAGAAGTCAAAATGTGCAGAACTTTGTCAACTGACAACCTGTCGTATATTAGTATGTTGTTAGTTTGTTTGCTGCTTCCAAACGCTATATTAACATTAGGCCTAAAAAACTGTGTCAAGAATGGTTGCAGTATAAAACCTAACCAATAAACATACTTGTAAAGTGTTTTGAAATTTGAAAAACTGCCCTGTGTAGACATAGTTTCAATAACTGTGAAACTTTAAACTTTAACTGTGTAACTTTAAAACTACGTCAACTACGCATATTTTTTACCACTGCACACTTTTTTCAAACTGCACATGTGCAGTTGTGCAGTAGTTGAACTACTGCACACAAATTGTGCAGTAGTCAACTTTCCTTAGCGCATACCCCTGGATTGATTGATGTGTGTTGTAGGTGCTCTGGACAGGGTTGCCGTGTCAGAACTTTCACCTGTTGCTGTGTCTCGCTATACTCGACTCTGCCAAGACAACGCTTATTGAGAACAACTTTGGTTTTACCGAAATACTCAAGGTAGGAAAAAGTAATAATTCTTTTATAATTATGAGAATCTCTTTATTCGTCCAATAAAAAGACAGGAGAAGCAATATCAAAAATATGTGCAAATATATAATAACTATCTAAGTGCAAAGCATAAAAATACAAATATTAGAATATTTAACATCGACCGTTACGCGTTACGCAGTGATACTGTATAATGATTTAGACTACAATGCTCGGGTTGGTTGTCTATTGTCTTCGTCATATCTGTGTATGAGTCATAGATATATGCTTGGATCAAAGTGTGACTCGCAAGTCTGCTGCATCTGCAGTCTGGAGGCCCTAAATTGCGGTTTGTGATTTGGGGGGGGAGCCCCCCGCCCCAGAAAAAAACATTTGTAAAATGTGATGAATAAAGCCTTTTATCAAGGCCTTTTCACTAGTATAGCATAAAGCATAAATATTACAGATTTAATGTCAGAAATAACCGTGCCAATCAGATAAGATCTTGTTGTAAAACACCTTATTATATGAGGCACGTTATATTTAACACTTAAGCTACTCCTACTCAGCAGTCTGCTACGGCGGTCTGCTACGGCGGTCTGTGGTCTACTACTCCTACTCGGCGGTCTGTAATAGACTGTAGGGAGCTTTATGGAGTACAGCTGTAATAAGCTTAAACCAATCTTTGTGACGGTAGTGCTCGACTGTGTTGAGCCGTCTTGGAGAGAAGCCCTTCGGGCTTCTGAACCTTTGCGTTACACACTCAAACCTACCTACCTACAATATACACATGAAGAAACACACATGTTTACTAGATATCATGTTACAGACTCGCATGTTATGGTATTATTATGAAAATGCCATCTAGTTTTATTATTATTATTTTCCTCTTTCTATTGGTATATTTTCACATCCATATTTTCTGATGCTGAATTATTTTTGATTGGCTATAAATCTTGTTCACGGCCAGATGGCAGGTCCAAGCAAAGATGCTGATTGATTGATCGATTGTTTTCATGCAGTACATTAACGACATGACTAATTAAATAGACGGTTGAAGCCATGCTGAACAAGGCAGAAACCATCTACCTACAGCCACTGCCAGATGGCAGGTCCAAGCTTAATATTTATTGATTGATTGATTGATTGATTGATTGATTGATTGATTGATCGATTGAACGATTGTTTTCATGCAGCACATCAACGACATGACCAATCAGATAGACGTAGAGGAGATGATGGCCAAGGCTGAAGCCATCTGTCTACAGCTGTGCGCCTGCAGGGACCTCCCCACAGTGGTCCACAACATTCTAGGTCTCTCCACCGCCCCCATGGACCGACCCCCCTTCAATCCCGTGCCCCCGTCAGACGTCGAACCGGACGCATCCAGCCATCACTCCCAAAACACCCCAGAAAGGTCTGCTGCCCCCCAAGGAGAGAAATCGTCAGCCACCCCTCGTGAATCCGGGGAAAATTCGGGTCGAGGGAAGGTGGAAGAAAAGGTGAAATCAGGTCAAAATTCAACCGAGAGATCAACGAATGGAGGTCAGGGGTCATCAGGTGTAGGTCAGAGTTCAGCGGGTCAAAGTTCATCGGGTGCAGGTCAAAGGTCAACTGGGTCTGATAATCCGGGCGGGATTTCTCAAGAAAATGTCCCTCCGCCAAAAGGAAAGAATTTGGGTTTAGAGGGGCAGGGTGCTACCCCCTCCCCGGTCACAGTTAAGGCTAAAAATTCTCCCCCCAGTGATGATTCGAGTATAGAAATATTGTCAGAGGTGAGCGAACAGTTTCCTTAGTGGTATAGGGAGAGAGACTGAAAGATGCTGAGATATATTTGTAAAGATACTAAATTATAAGACACACATACAGAGAGAGACTGAAATATTAGACATACAGGAAGAGAGGCTGAAGGATATCGAGTGATATTTGTAGAGATACTGATTTCAAACTTGTAGAAATATTGTCGCTTCGATTGATTCTCTTAAAAACTCTCTCCAAAAGCACCTCTGAGATATATAGTACATAGCGGCGGTATAAGACAAGACAAAAGAAAATGTGGCATACAAATAATATACAGTTATTTTCCATGAACCTGCAGTGCACTGAGAGAGAGAGAGAGAGAGAGAGAGAGAGAGAGAGAGTTCAGGAGACTAATAGATATAAATAGAGATGTAATTGAGATACTGAAAGCTAATTGTAAAGATATACCGAGAAATTGTGTGTGAAAGTAAGAGAGAGAGTGGTGGGAGAGCTATATAGAGATTATATCGTTGGAGCGAATCATGGACAAAAATACGGCCAGATAGAAAAAAGGAGAGAGAGAGAGATATATAGAAATGCCTAAGTGTATAATTGACTAAATGTGAGAGAATAGGAGACAAAATATAGATAAAAATATAGCCAAACTGAGATCCAGGAAAACAGAGAGATAAAGAGAAAGAGAGCTCGAGAGAGATAAATCGTTCTAAAGAATAATGGACAAAATGTAGCGAGACCTGCAGAGAGAGAGAGAGAGAGAGAGACTGTATATACTATTTTACTATAGAGTACAGACAGGTGTCTAACTGTCCATACCATGACTGTTAACATTAATAATATGACTGCCAATTCTTTGTACTCGGCAAGTTGAGTTCTATTTTAAGAAAAGTAATGTGTAACATATGTACAGAAATATTTGGTTAGAAATAGAATAAATGTTTCAGTTTTTAACGTCTGTGTTGTGGGCATGCAGTCAAGAATCTAGAAATTTTTAATAGGGCCAACAATGTCTTTACATGCATATTATGTAGGGGCAGGTTCATTCAAGGGGCAAATCGTGGGGCTAAGGGTTCAGAATTTGTATATGAATGGTAAAATTGCAATAATTTTCAAACTGAGGTGCTATCCCTCCCCCAATCAGAGTGAGGGGGCATTGGCTCACCACCACCACCCCCCCTAAGTACGTGCCTGCTGGCTTACGGGTGATTACTATTTTACTGCATTTATTTGAATAGAATTTTATTTGTGACGTTTATAATCATTCACTACTACTACTAATTCTTAAATTTTAACGTCCGTTTCATAAGCTAAGGATGATGTCAGGGATGTCAATCTTCTCGAGATATCATCACATGAATCATCTGTTGTGGTACATATGTCGTTAGGGACGTCCCTGATGTCGTCGTCAGATGATGAAATGGACGTTAAATTCATACCGATTGAGTGATCGAGAATTTTATTGATAGTGATTTATATTTTGTGAATATTTCACTGTAACTGTTTGTCTGGCTATTAGTTGATAGCAATACCAACACTATTATACTATGGTGTATCGATGTTCAAATCTAGGAGAGTCCGAGAATAAAACCTCGAAAGTACATTGGACTGGTACAATGGATTACTGTTTTAACATAACATCCCTCGGTCAGGAAGCATCTGATGCTTGTTTATGACCCATAACATAACGTGACATCTCTGATTAACTACTTAATTTTTAACTGCTGATGATTTAAGCATGTGCTTGTCTAGTTCTCAGATAACATAATAATGTAACAGTGCTAGATATTGTCATGTCATGCTGGTTATATTAATAATAATTAAGATTAAACACCAATTTCCTGATCCAAGGATGATTTCAGTCACGTCGAATTATAATATGCGGACGTTGGATTCTCAATATGTGGTTGATTTAATATATGAAACATTTATTCTCTTAATCGTGATATATAGTATATTTTAGCAATAAACGACTTTTCTGAAACAAAATTTAATGTAGAATTCTAGAGAAATCTTCTATCTCTTTCAACTGTAATTTATAGCTTAAAACCCGTATTGAGTCCGAAAACTTGAGAATGGACAAGCTGACATTTGCATGTGCTTCGAATGCCGACAAATGCAAATACTTCAGTGTTGGGCAAAGTAGTCTGAGCCATCATGCCATGGCTTCTGTGTACTAGACCAATTGGTCGATCAAATTCCAGACTGGCGGATTCCTTGCCACATCGTGTGTGACCTATGGCAGGCTAGACTACTTTTCCCCTCAGTTTTCCAAAATGCGCCTCTGATATACCTAGTATATACAGAGGAGTTATAAAATGTCCTATTGTGCTAATTTCACTTGTTGCACAAAATAAAGTCTACATAGAAGCTTATTACTAGTGTAGATGTAATTTATAATGTGAGGGATAGCCTATTTTGCTACCATCCTTATTCTACTAATGCTTTAAAAAAATGGCTAATACTATAATAGCTTGGGTGTAGAAAGGTATGATTTTAGCGCATCATAAATGGCGTTCTCGAGGTCGCCTACGGGTGAGGAACTGGACGTTAAATCCTCATTGATTGATTGATTAAATCTCTGTTATGATACTCTAGCTCAGGGGTTCTCACACTTTTTTTGTAAAGGGCAATTTTTATTTCGGACCATCCTTTGCGGGCATCACAGGCGAGGTCAAATTTTAGTCCAGGGGCACAGTGGCCAAAAAATCTTGGGGGCCAAGTTTATTGCCTTGGACTGCAGTTATTGGACTGCTTTATCATATGCGATATTGCAAGTTTAAACCGCGCTTTTAATGTGTAAAATATCTTGGGGGGATATGGCCCCCCGGCCCCGGTCTAGAACCGCCACGTACTGCAGGGGCATTGGAGAGAATATTAGGGGAGAGCGGGGAGGGGGACACTGAGGACGATACTTACCAAAAATGAAAGAAATAAACGGAGGAGGGAGGTAGCAATGAATGAAAATTAAATGACGGGGGGGGGTCAAATTTAAGAGAATTTCACTTACGACACAAATTTTCATTTTAATATATAAATGAAAAACCAGTTTAATTCTTTTAACAGACAATTACTTAGTAGGCCTACTGTCATAAACAAAATAACATGATTGTACAAATTAGAATAACATTCAATTGCACACTATCAATGAGGATTTAACGTCCGGTTCCTCGACCGAGGGTGATGTTAGGGACGTCTTAAGCAGACTCTTATTATACAAATTTAATGCCTGTTCAAAATTATTATGCCTAAAATCCTACATTAAACTTGTTTTAGTCTAAGACTCTAGGCCTACTCTCTGATCATTTGATATGTTATGATATGCATTTAGGCCTATCTAATAATTATCTAATTCTAATAAAGCAGTTTTTTGACTCGTTGTCCATTAGTATCATTATAATATTGTAATCTATAAAATAATCATTAACATGTCTTAGTATAATCATAAACTCTCCATGGATACTCTCTCATAACTGCAATAATTCTTAGTCCTCGTGAAACTGCACAGCATAACAGAATTTGTCGATGTTCCGTCAATACCGTAATAAACTGTTGTTTTGGGTTCATTTCTCTTCATGAAGGCGGGAAATTGTAAATGGTCAAGCGGGCAAAATTTTGCCCGCGGGCAGCGTTATGAGAACTCCTGCTCTAACGCTTATCCTACGCTTTAGTCTACACAGATTTCGCATCTATGAAAGTGGACAAATGGAAAAATGGACTGATCGATTTTTGAGACTATCTCTGCTCTGCCAGAAGGCAGGGCCAAAATACAAATAGACTACTGAAACACAATCCACTCTCTCAGTTATTCGTCGAACAATTATATGCATCAAATTCATTATTAATCGATAAAGTAAGGCGATGACACAACATTGTCATAGCCCATAGCCTATATACCACATTTTCATTTGATGACAAAGCAAATATTTTTATTTGATTCTGAAGGGTTGTTTCCCGTTGCATTTCTCAACATCTGCGTTTGGCGCACTCTTCAGAGCACGCTCATTTTTAATACGTGCATTTCCGGGAGGTCTATTCTCAAGATTTCCTGACCCAGTATTAATTGCTCTACCACGCAATCACCTGTATTACTTGAACGTTATTGTATGGGTCTAATATTAGCATGAGAATTTAACGTCAGTTTATTTTTTGGATGGAGGCTTATGTTGAGCTCGGAGAAATTTTGAATTCGGGCTCAACACTTCATACCTGGATCTATGGGGCAAACCCTGTGAGTTGGAAGAGCTGCCTGACATCTGAGGCTGAGCCCTACACCCCTCCCAATGAGTGGATAGTGGGTGTCAGCACCACGGCTGGCATCATGGGAAAGCAACAACAACAAAGCAAAGTAGCCAACTTTTAAATTCTTCAACATTATGCTGCCTGAAAGAATTTAATAAATAATGTAACCTACTTGATATAAGATGTATTCACAAGATTAATAAATAAGATGTATATCCAAGTTCTGAGATCAGCTGTTTTTCTTATCCAAGACTGCCTGACGTTGATTTAAACTGATATTCCATTTCCTAAAGTTTCAACGCAAACGTCATCTAAAAATTTAGCTAGCCTAGGCTTATCCAGTTTCAGGGAAATCCTCTAAGATCGAAGGATAACATCCAAAGCCGGCAAATTTGTTTTTTATAATATCTTAAAATAAATTAAGTTGCACATTTGGAGTTACAAACCTTACAATACACTGGAACGCCGTATAACCTGCGGTACAGTCAAATAAAGGTGTAAGCCTATTTGAGTTAGGCCGGCCTTTACTTTATATATAACGATATGATTGTGTGCGTAGCTTTACGCCGTAACTCCTTAGTAGTTGTGTGTGCAAGTCTATTTGTGCCCTCGTGTACGTGTGAATGTTCTGCAGGTAGCCTATGTGTAGCTGTTACAATATGTTACAGTAACAGTGAGTTCACCAACCGTGACGAAAACTTCTCAGCAAATATTATGCTCCTGTCTCTGATCCGTTATAATATTTCATATCTGATAACTGAAATAACGGTTTAGATTAAAGTGATAAAAAATACTTCTAAAAAGATTGAAAGTGAGACACTATCTGCGTTTGCTTATATTCATATCTTAAATGAATATTCATACATGTAGGCATTTAACAATGGTAAAAATAGGATAATTTGTTATGCTTTGTTTTGTTGACGAATGCCTGCACAGTGCACAATATATAAACTGTAAAACCATATTAAATGAACTTATGTACTTGCCACATGCCAGACCTTACCTACTTCACAAAAACCCTATGAGACAGTTCCATCATCATGTTATACAATCTTATTGAAGCAATTCATTAGCCTAATGAGGTTGTAACATCCGGTTTCATATCCAAGGCGATGTCAGGGATGACCAGAACATCTTAACATGCCATGGCTGACCCATTTATATTAGGCCTATAAGCTAACAATTATTGTGCATGTGTATTGTGTACAAAGTTAAGCATAAGCAATAGTAGGCTACTGATTCAATATTGACCAGTTAGTAAAACGTTTAACGTCCGTTTGCTCAATTGATGACACGCTATTCGCCAGTAACAGCGTGTCCATTCTAGATTATAGACTACCAATGTCAAGGACGCATGACTTGGAGTGTGTTAATGCCCGCTCGAAAGCGTAGGATACATGAAGGCATTAAGATCAGTGTATGCGGTTAATCGAAGCGCTCTTATATACATGTGCGCCTTGATCGAGCCTGAATGAGTATTCTATCTATCTATCCAGTGCTCTGCCACATGGCAGGTCCAAGGCAAAAATTCACACGCACAATCAACTATCTCGCTCTTTAATAGGCACACCATCGACCAACCTAATAATTAAGTCCGTCTCATCACAAAGGCTTTGCCATTTCCACACCTAAAATGATGCCTTTGTTCAAGGAAATATAAATTTCTTAAGTGGTTTTCCATTGCCTTCATCAGTTTCTGCGTTAGTCGGCTCGGCTCCTACTAAACACATGCAGTTATCGGTTAGATTATTCTTAACTTAAATATCCCGGACCCAGCAAGGGAGTAATATAGGAGTCCGAGTGAGTAATACAGGCCTATAAATAAAATGAATGCAATAATAATAATTGCAAATATTATTTGGTCACAATGGTTTATAATATTAAAATATATTCTATTGATATAAATATATTGGGTAATAGTGGCAGCGATTAATAAAGGTTCACATCTGAGACGCAACATTGGAGAATGATGATTTTAGTGCTTTCAATATAAAGGCATTTTATTAGACACGTTAACCTCATGCAAACGATATGCTTCTTGTAATGTTACAGTTATAACATTAAACGTGGACGCTTTATCTGAAAGAACTTCGCATCGGTCCATCTTATGAATGGTGCAAAGAATGAAATCCTAGTCGCATTAAGTGTAAGCATTCTATTATAAACGAACGGTAATGATCAGACATAAAACGATTAATAGACCTATTTCTATTAACAAAATCGGTGTGGGGGAGGGAGGGGGGACATTGCTTATCTTGCTCCCCTAATATATAAGTTTAAAGAAGGGTTAACTCAGCTTTCATGTGGTTAGCGCTACTGGATATTAATTAACTGTTAGTTTTTAGCGGTCTTCGACAACTGTTGCAGCATGACTAATCCTACTGTTATAATACCGAACTAAACACTGGTAAGCAGTGTTTGTAAATGTTTTCTAAATTTATTCTATTTCAACACATTATAAAACGGAAAGATGAAGAAAGGCTACGCGGTACAATGTTTATTGAAGGCTCGTTAATTAATTTTTTTCGAGGGATTAGGTTACAAATATAGGACTACATGCACTTGTTAGTTTACATTTATTTATTGTAGGCCTAAATAATAAGCGAGAGAGAGTGAACTATGCTCATTTAATCTGGATATAGTCAATTAAACTAATAAAAATTAAAATATACATGAAAATCAAGCAATCGGTCGTCAATGAGGTATTATGAGGATGCCAAGTTACCTATCTAGCTGACTACCGCCACGTCATACTAGCCTACATAGTACATAGCTAACTATCATCCATGCCACTATATGAAATAGTTTTTATATATGGTAATCGGTTCAGATAAAATATTTAAACTATGCCTAGCCATTCAGTAGCTTTCAACTAACGGATGAGCAAATGGAGTAATTTTTATTATTTTGTATGTTCATTTTTTACTATTTCTTGCGTATTTCGAGGGTTTGCCAATCACTAATGTAGGCACTATCCTCCAAGCCAAGAAATTATTTTGACATATCAGTGATATCATCCATCACCCTTCTTAAAAGTTAAATGTTCAACTACAACTATAGTAACACACTACTTTATAAATAATCTTGTTACTATTTAAATAATTCCCCTCACATTTGATTTTCTTCCCAGCCCTCCCGATGACTCATCGATATTATCGTCCAGTAAATCATTTTGTTATCATCTTTAGTCCCATGATGTGACAAGACCATCTCTCTACGCTTGACTCGCTACGACTTGACCAATACATAACAAAGCGTCGCTTCTTTAAGTTATTCTTTATAAAATGACATGAATTAAAGTGGAACAGAGGAGTATTTTAAAATAAATATTTTATCTAGGCTATATAATTTTTTTTTATCTAGGCTAAAATTCACATTGCATATTATCATGTGCATTGTGCACAGTATGTAGAACAATATTATTCATTCTACATTCTACATTGGGATAGCATCTGTGTGATGTTTTTGGTCAACATTTTTGTTAGGTTACCAATGTCATATACACTGTGAGGCATAAAAAAGTGCACCCTTCTTATTTTTGCAAAACTGTGCTGTACAATGATAGTTTTTGGCATGAAGATGCACAAATGAACATGTCATCACCTGCCTGTTTGATAAAGAAGAAAGCAAAAACCGGAAGCAGCTTGTTTTTGTTAATTTGTTATTTAACTTTAATTTGTTGTTTACTTAGTAACAGACAACAACGTAAATTCATCATGGTTTTCACTAAATGGTTTTCACTGTTCGGAGGATTTCCGTGGCTGGGATCCACTCATGGACTTTGGTTCATGAGGATTTGCCATTTCCAGGACTCTAAGGACTCTTGAAACCCTTCCTGCTTTTCTCTTTACTGTGTTGGGCGCGTCCTCAATGCTCGACGGAGGATTGATAGCTGGTTAGGCCGACAGACGAGGTTTCCTGCGGTTGTGTTCCACAAGGTACGTGATGACTCAGATAGAAGAATACGACATACCATGGCATAGCTTAGCTAAAATTAAAATATACTACCGGATATCAGTACTAAGTCACTTGGATCGGTCCGTCTTTCATTAATTCTTCTGGAGGCGAAACCGACGCTAAACCCCAATTTTTTCTCGTTATCTCTTATTAAACACATCAACTGTTTTTCAACTTTTCAAAGGTCTTAAGATGCCTCTAAATCACCCATTCGTAAGATAAAATATTGTGATATAAGATATTGCGTGTGAGGCCTCGGAATCCCTTGCAATGCTACTTTATCTCTCGGGCCAGTAGATCCGTGGACAAATTAAGTTAACGAATAAGACGGTCGAACAAGAAGACGTGAGAGCCTATGCATCACTGCAGTGTATTCGGCTGCGAATTAACATTAGCGGTACAAATACAACAAATAAAGCTAACCCAAGCCACATCCTAACCTTAACCGTAACCTAACCCGAGCCACACCATAACCCCAACCCTAGCATAGCCTTAACCAGTGGTTAAACTGTAAATCAAGGGGCCCTGAAACGGTTAAATGTTCAAGGGCCCCATTATCGTCATCGCTTATATTTTTAATGGTAGGATCCAGGAACGCTGATGGCTAATTTTTCTTGGCCTTGGAGCGGCGTGTGCCGCCTCAATTTAACCACTGGCCCTAACTATCCCAACCCTACCCTACACCTACCCCTATTCCTACTCTTAATACTGATAGTCTTCAACCTTACCATACTTTGAAATAAAAAAAGGTAAAGGTTGTGTGCCATATTCGTTACCGAACGTAGGCGCGGAGCTGATCCCGATCCTGAGCGATTGCAGCACACTATTGCTTAGCACTTTGAAATAATTGTGAAAATCCTTACTGCTTTGTAAATACACGGATACGTTACAGACGACCACGTTAACATTTTATCGTCTGCAATCTGACCGCGAATGTTAGAGAGCATCCGGTATTCCACTATGGAAGTCCGTGTCCGTGCGACAGTCTAATGCAGCGAATGTTTTATGGAGTAAGTTTCCTCGCTCATTCGCTTCGGTTTACTTCACATGTAATCATTGCTTCGTACGCTACGTTCCATTCATTTTTCATTTTTTGTACCAGCTTCTGCGTATCACCATATGTAGGTCAAAACTATGAATGCAATTTAGCAAACCGGTTATCAAATAACTTTTGAATTAAGAGTACTCTTGAATTTAATTGGAAACTGAAAAATTAGTGGTCAGGAGTTCAGAGATTATTCAGCAAAGACAGAGCTATTATACTAAAAGATGTTCACATTTTATAGCTTCGATTTGGTAAAATATAATTATGTACAATTTTAGTTAATTTAATTAGTCTAAAATGTTATCGGTTGCCAATTATCGTCCGCAGCTGTAAAATGAATATGTCTAGCCCAATGTCATCTATAGGCTATATTAATTACATTGGTGGCAATACGGATGGATAGCTGGATATTGTAAGATATCATGAGTTTATCAACTGACACAGTATTTGGATAAAATTTTCCATAATTAAAACTAGCCCCCGCTAAGTAATTATTTCTAAAGTTGCTTTGTAAAATTAATTATTAATCCATTGAAATAATTTAAAATGTATACTCATGGATAAATAATAAGATTGCACGTTATTGTAAGTCTCCCAAGAGGTAGTCATTTTGTTTAGAAAAGGCACCGGAAATTGGTTTTATTTAAAGCGTAGCGCTGGCGTCTTTGTCTTTAGTTAATATGATACACTATATATAGGCCTAATTATATTATTAGGAGAATAATTATTCATCTTGATGCACAATTATAATGTAACTGAAACAAACTCAAATCTTGAACGTGATTTAAAATAATTATATAGTTAAGGTTAGAGTTATACTTACATAGCTTACTTACAAGTCAGGACGAGTTTCATCAACATCACGAGCAATTCTGAAGAATGGTAGTAAAACTATTTATTTTATGCATTTAGTGAACTAAATTGTTTAAAAGTGTCTACAATATTTTCCATTGTGTATTTGTAGAGTTCACGAAAGAAATCTAAAAGTAGATTTTGACATTAAAGATTACAGTAAAGATTGTAAAGCGGAGGCGTTAACATTTTATACTCGATATAAGACGAAATTCTGCCGCATCAGTTGCGACTATTAGCAGCACAATTATTCTGACAGAATATTTTGGATAGAGACATTTACAAACTCTATTCGTTGCTTACTAGTGTTTAGTATAGTAAGCACTAGTTTACTATAATAAACTAGTTTGTTAATTATGTAAATAGCCTACAATGTATATTTTTTATTGTGTTGCCATTGTATATTCTTGTGTATGCTCTGTTACTTGCATGTAAGATTTCTGCGTTATGACAGATATCAATAATAAACGAATATATTATTAGAGCAATTCTGTATAAAAATCGCAATGAATGTAACAAACCAGTCGATGCTATGGGAGGAAGATTCTGAAAATTATGGTGTTCCAGCTCATCAGCAAGATCCGCATAATATTGTGGGTAAGGTTGGCGGATCTATAACCATTCTGCTGATAATCATCGGAGTGTTGGGCAACTTTCAGGTTCTGGTTCTGATAGCACGCTGCCCCAGACTGCACAGGTCCTACAACGCCTTCATAGCCTCTCTCTCTCTCTCTGATCTCATCTTTAACTCCCTCATGATGCCCTTCTATGTCGACTCTTATTTCCACCGCGCCTGGAGGTTCTCCCACGTGCTCTGTCAGATACACACGTTCTTCGGGGCCATGGTCCTTATGTCCAGTGGTCTGCATATTGGTCTCATCGCTATCAATAGGTAGGTTTAATCAATCAATCAATCAATCAATCATGGTCCTTTTGTTGAGTGGTCTGCAAATTGGTCTCATTGCTCTCAATAGGTTGGTTTAATCAGTCAATAAATCAATCAATCAATCATGGTCCTTATGTCCAGTGGTCTGCATATTGGTCTTATCGCTATCAACAGGTAGGTTCAACAATAAAAAACTCAATAAATCAATCATAGACATAATGTTTAATGGTCTTCATATTTGTTTCATCGTTGAAATAGGTAGGTTCAATCAGTCAATCAATCAATCAATCAATCAATCAACGTTCCTAATGTCGAGCGGTCTCATTGCTCTCATTGGTAGGTTAAATAAATTAAATTAAATATAAAATAAATCAATCAATCATAGTTCTCATGCCGAGGTGTCTGCACTTGTTTTTGGCTAATAATTATAACAGGTAGGTTCAATCAATCAATCAATTAATCAATAGATTAATTAATCAATCATGGTCCTCATGTCGAATGGTCAGCATAATTGTCGCGTCGCTGGAACAGGTGGGTTCAATCAATTATAAGTCAATTAATCAATCATTATTATTAATCACACTGATAGGTTGATAATAATAATTTTCATTAATCTCATTTGCAGAATTATTTTAAAAATGATCCAGCTGAGACCCTAATTAATGTATGCATTAAACATTTACAAAAAATAGCGTATGATCTGTTAGTTGTTAATTTTAATTAATTGTATGTTATAATTTAGTCATCTTGCTCGTATTTAATTATTGCCAATATGTTAACTTTCGGGTTCAGATTACATACCGTTTCGACATTCTCTAAGAAACAATAAATGCTAACGATTTAAAAGCTTAATTATATTCAAAATCTCTAAATCGACGATGGTAACGAGTCTATCTGCAAGGATGTTATTAGTAGAATCATGACTGTTTAATTTTTATATCATTGTATTTAATATTTAATAACCTCCTTGATCTCTACTACATAGAAATCCTTAACCGTGTTGAAAAGAAAATTAGGTCGAGTTTGTTTAGGTCGAATGTCAATAATTTAAGTCGGAGAACGATCACCTATTTAAACCTATCAGAGTTCCATACTGCAAGCGATCCTTCGTAATGGAACATATTGTACTAGAACATTCGTTATCACATCTATTGCCCCACAATGTACCCTTCAAATTAGTGCAGATAGCAAAGTAAAGTTTTGTAATAAAGTTAATGACTCAGTATTCGATATACAGGGTGAGTAAAAAAAACAATCCCTTCGCGAAATCTCAATAACTTTGTCAAAACTAAAGATATAAAAAAATATTTTACAGACTTCTAGAGAAGGAATTTTGACATTTACCCTCCACATTTGGTAGAAAAATATTTATAAATAAAAAAGTTACAGAGTTTCTACGAAAAAATTGAAAAAAACAAATTAACACGGCCTATTTATAATTATTTATTAGCGTCGGCACGATTTTGCTTCAATATTAGG
>JAQFZF010000390.1:0-18287 GCA_034695365.1 Enchytraeus norvegicus
CTCTATGTCTCTCTCTCTACCTTTCTCTCTCTATTTGTCAAATAAAGAGTTTCTTATACATCGCCAACATTTTCCATTATCATTATTATTAATTTTAGGTAGAGATGCATTGTGTCATTGGCAGTATGTAATTCTTATTTTGAATTTACTAACTTGGCCATGTATATATATCGTTACATTTTTCCTATGGATGCATAGAACGATTCGAACCTATCTGAGGAATCCATTCTGTGGATCCTGTTGATGGATGGAGGCTCAATCCTGCTCGCAGGGATTGTTAGAATGAGTCCTGCTTCAACACTACATTTCTGAATTGCTGAAGCGAAACCGACAAGGCGGCCGAGCAACTCGACGTGTTGAATTATTGTTTTTAATTTTTTATATAAATTACCTCGGCAAAGCAACACTTAGGGCTTACGTAGTAAAATGACACCAGTAGAGACAACTACACTGTATACAATGCATACAGCACATGTAATTTACAATGCTAGGGAAGTCCATTGCACATGTCATCGTAAACTGGTTAAGAAACACACTTGAAATCCCGATTATTTAATATTGTATTGTATTGTTAAAGAGTACGAATTCGAGAGGACAGACGCAGATTTAGGTTCTTTCCGAATATGACAAAATGGCAGATCATCCCCGGCTAAGTGATAGCATATAGGTGGCAACTATCATAAATCTATCAGTGAGATCGCCGCTCTTCATAGATAAGATGGAATCCCACGACAGACCTGTGCAATTCTTTATTAAGTAAGCTTAATGATTATAATAATATTCGTTTATTTCTTGATATCTATCATTACGCAGAAATCTTACTAAAGTTACAATAAAAACATTTACATCTGCAATATAAAAGTAATATACACATACACTTGATTTTAGGCTACTGTACTAAAGAAGAAATAGAGTTATTAAGTGTCTTTATAAAGCAGTGATGACGTTTGTAATTGTACATTCTGCTTGGGACGTCCCTGACATCGCCTTCGGGTGAGGAACCGGACATTAAATCCTCATTGATTGATTGATTGATTGTTTCTTATCATATCATGCTAAATCAAATACAAAGGTGAGACCTACCTGTTGCAGTTAGAGGCCAGATGTAGGGCTCGATGTAAGGGAAGTACTGACGAAACTTTATTGGTAACCAATCCGTCAGCTCCACAATGCCTTTGAGAGTCTGAGTCTGCAGACATGTTATCAGATAGAACGTATCCACTAGAGCCAAACTCTGCAGGAGCCATGTTGTGGAGTTATTTGATCTCTCTCGGTCTCTTCTAAGTACGGCTATTGTCAATGAGTTACCAATAAATCCGACGAGACATAGAAAACTGACGACATAGACGTCTAGGATCAGCCGCTTGGTGTCGTGAACTGATGTCGGGAACGTCCCCGACACGTTGGGGCAGGTGAGGAAACCGGAGGAGTGGTTGACTTCAGAATGAACGGTGACGTTTGAGTCGAAATGTTTGTGGCCCGGGATGTGATATCGTCTGAGTATGTCTTCTAGATCCATGGTATCTAAGACAACAATTATATTATATCATACCAAATCAATCAATCAATCAATCAAATTAGGATTTAAGGTCCAATTCGAGGCTGTTCCTCACCCAAAGGCTATTCAGGGACGTCAGCCGTGAAATGTCTCATTTTTATTATTTTCAACAGTGAAATATTACATTTTTTACATTCAAAATGACTTGGCCTATTATTACTCCTCCACAATAATAAGCTGATCCGCAAAGTTTAGCAGGACAAAAAGCACAAAACTGCCAACATCTCTACATTTAGCAGGTTTTATAAAGAAAAAGAAAATAGAACATTTTATACTTTCTAAACATATGACGGTTTTTAAACAATGAAAATTACCACGCCACTTCCGACTAACTATCGTTCATTGGAGTTTTCCGGTATCCTGTAAGTGTTTATTTGCCATTGAAGGTTGGCAAGCTTTACATTCTAATTGCTTACGCTTCCACTCATGTTTATGCATGAAACTTGGCTCCTGGTAATTTGTGACAAAAAGTTAAATCCATGTTAGAAACAAAACGGTATTTAACATTTCTCCATCCTTCGGGGTTGCATTAATGTTTACTACAGTAAAAGTCCCGGTTGGACAGTCTAGTCAATCGATAAGCAGGATGTCACGGGTTCGATTCCCAACCGGGTTCGTCTCTGACAGTATCATTTGATACGGAAACAGACGTTAAACTTAGCTCAGCTTTCAATTTTTACAGTCGGCTACTTTAAGGTCGACCAGTTTTATATTTGCAAGTGTTATGGTCGAATAAATAATAATTATAATTACCTTTTAGTTCAGTCGATCCTATCATCAAAGAATAATAAAAAGAATCAGATGCTGGTTTAACTATCCGATTCATTCAGTAAAAAATGTTATATTTGAAAACTGACATCAAAGACCATCTCAATAATCAGCGGTTGTTTTAACAAATTAAAATCACTAATAATAATAAAAAATTTAAGTTAAGTTTTTCTTTTGAAGATATGGTGGAATATACCTTGACATTTAGAACCATAATGTAATTTGCCTATAAAAACTCAAGTGACAAAAATTCTATTAAAACCTCTGAAATTTGGTTTTGAGGTTTTGAAATAATATAATATTTGTAAACAAATTATTTGGAATTAACTTTTAATATATATTTCGTAAGTTATTATTATTATTATTACTCTATATTATTGTACGCTCAATAATGTGAAGTTAGAATACTTTTTGATTTAGCTGAAAAATGATTTAGCTGATTTTGCTGAAAGTGTTATAAAAAAACGAAATCTGTTCAACTACAGTTCAAGAACACATATTATAAGTCAATGTGATCTAGTTATTGGGCCCTGTAGACTAGGTCTACTTCTTGAAAGCAACAAAATATATTATTAGCCCGTATACTTATACGATTACATGGAAACCTTCTGAAATAAACTTCTCATTGCCAGGTCATTTCCAGTGAGCTGCAAAGCTCTGAAGAATAATGACTTTCTGGATTATGTTACCTGTCTGACAAGCTTTACCTGCCTATCAAGTCTCCCAGCAATTTATAATAGAGAATATTTCAATTATCACAGTTCCATTTGTAATATATATGTAGCTCTCGATCTATTAAGTATAAATTTCTTAGAACCTAGGGTTGGTTACTTAGTAAGGTGAAATATTCATCACCGAACGTAGAAGCGGAGCTGACACCGTTCTAAGCTATTGCAAATCACATATTAATTTATCAATCTGACGGTGAGGTCGCCAGCCCCACTCAATAAAATAAAATAATATAATATATCCCTGACCTGTGGTTGCAACGCAATTTTCTGTAACAGTCACTCACTACGTATAGTTGCTCCAAGAAAGTGCAGTGACTTTTGAGCAGACAAAAAATAGACATTAAAGTGTCAAATAATTTTTTTTAAAGTATTTAATCAGAATTAATCTTTCATATAATAATTATTAATCAATCGATCTCAAACGTTTATACAGCGCACTTCGAAATAAGTATTAGAATCGATAATGAATGAGGAAGTAACCTAGTCTACCTTAGACCACAGCCGATGTGCAGGACCTCTGCTAGGCTGCAGTTTGAGCATAAAGAGAAGTCATATCATAAATCACTTTACCCTTTACTGAAGCATCTTCGTTAGTCACCTTTTACAAACACGTGTGTTTTCGATTGGTCTATACTCTCAAATATATTCTCAAATTTCCTGTAACGTGATAATTACAACTAAGTTAAAGAACAAATAATAATAATAATAAGGTTTAGCGTCCGTTTCTTCATCCAGGGACTTCCCAACAGCATATATCACTACAAATTGTATCACCCAAAACAGGTTGAAAAGATATATGATGAAGAGAAAAATAAAACAAAATTAAAATAACGAGGTCCAAAAACAGTCAGTGGATGTATTCAAATCTACGGTAGGAAAATGGAGAATTAAAAGATATTTTTCATTCAAAAGTGACATTAATGGCGAATGAGAATGAGAGCGCCAATAAATCCGGGATTGAAGTCCAATAGAAGTGGAAAAGACTTGTTTCTGGTTCACATCCTACGAATTATCACGCTTCGCAAGTCTCGGTGATTACTGGAAAATATTCGATTTTGATTATTTTATGAAGTTGCTGAAGAAGTGATATGACCGTTAAATCACACATTTTAAGAATGACTTCGATATCGATTAGTTATTTATTTTATTAGTTATATATTAGATTGTTTATTTGATTTCGTTTATTTATTTAAATTTCAAAAATATGAGATATGGATATTAAATCACACATTTTAGGAATGTTTATACAACCTATTGAGCAAATCCCATTTTGGGTTCGAGACAGTCGGCAATAAACCAGCCGTAAGCTGCAAGTATTTGTAGAAATCGATTAACTCACTTAATAAGGAGGAATACGAGAAACCACATGAGCAGCCATTTTTTCCCCTTGAACAAAAACATCATTGACTGAAAATGTGTAAATTATTGCATTATTGTGCTTTTGAAATAGAATAACTAACTAACTAAATTATCCTAGGTGTGGTGAAGGTAAAGCATTTGGAGTGGGCTAGACTTGTTGAATTTGTGTATGTATCGTATAATTATGCACTCAGACACCCACTGAAATATTTAATTGTTGCAATACTGCTGATGATAAAAAAATATTAAATTTATAAATTATCTTAAGCAATAATTTATACTTTGACGTTTAATATCCTCGTTTCCTTATTTCGCGTGCCTTCAAAATCAATTCATTTTTACTCAATCCTAAATACATCCTGTCTATGAATGTCATTAGTGTTACAAGTGGTCCACGAAGGTTCCTAATTACCGGATTACGTTTATGAAGTAATAATTATATTAATTTATTCACATTTACTTGTATTTACATGTATTTGTTCACATTTACTTGTATTTACATGTATTTGTTCACATTTACTTGTATTTACATGTATTTGTTCACATTTACATGTATAGGCCTATTAAGCGTATTTCTTTCGATCCTATCAAATTTAATGTACTCACAACTCTACCCAAGCGAACTAATCCTTCATATTATTTTATATATATATTAATTCAAATCACAATCCTAGATTATGCCTGATTATTTAATTTACTCGCTCTAAAATATATTCTTCTCATGTTGGGTCCGTGACTCTTGGGAATAGACCAACCGAAAGCTGCACGTGATTGGTAGAAGCTGATTAACGCAGTGAGTGAGGAAAGCAATGGAACAACACCTCATAAGCCCCTAAATTTTTGTAAATAAAGGCATCAATTTAGGTAGAGTAGGTAAAGCCTTTGTGATTGAATCATCTTGTTGGATTTATCGATGATGTGCTCGTCATTGAGCTAGAAGGTTGACATTGTATAGGAATTTTACTTCCAACTTCCTATGTTGCAGGGCACCTGGATAATTGGATTATTATGATCAAATGGCACGTGTGCTAACATTTACTGATATATAAACGTGATTTACATTAAACCTGACTCCGTAATAAAGATCAAAACTTTAATGTCAATTAATCCAGGTGTCTTTAGATACAAATTTAGATACAAATTTGGCTGAACAATATTTCACAGAAATTCAAGGTAGCAAGTAGCATTACCGAAACCGATAATAATAGAACTATTATATACTACATAGCTTGGCCATTCCTCAGGGCTATACCTTTACAGAAATATCATTGTTTATTGCATAGAATTTGTAATTTTATTTTTTCTAGACATTATCCTTGACGTAAACATGAGATTGACGTAACTGTTTATAATGTCGATTGCTATTCTAACCAGAAATCGGCGAGCTATATCTAGATCATAGCCTCATTACGAAATCGGTTTGTCTTTATGAGAGTCAACAATTTATCTGAATTTATACTAATAATAAATAGTCTTCGGTATTTGATAGAGGGCAACAGCAGCAGCAGAAAAACAATTCACTTTACGTGTGCTTGCGTCACCGATTATAATTACCTTACATGACTGCCAAATTAGAGAAACAAGGTACAGTCATTCTTGAAATAGCTTTGAGGAATGCGCGTACGCTCATGCAACATTATAAATCAGTAAGTAATAATATAAACTGATCTAGATTTAGTTATCTGCACTTTCGATTGTCAATAAAAAAAAGTCGACTGCACTTAACAGTAAGAATCGATCAAAACAGAATTATGTTATTTATAGAACTGATATCATCCAGTGTTGCAAGTTTGCAACTTCTATAATAACATTGTTATTCTTGTTAAAGGTCTATACCACAGAGTGTTATAAAAACAACAATATGTTTATAGTATTATATAAAATATATTCAATAACACTGCATATCTATTCATCTATTCAATGCTCTGCGAGACAGCCGCAGATCTAAGGCAAAAATTCATGCACACATTTCATTATCTCACTCACGAATAACCCCACCATCGAACAACCCAATAAGTCCAACGCACCAAAAGAGCTCTGCCTTTACCAAATACAAATGGTACCTTACCTCTAAATAAATTAGAAGTGCTTAGTTGGTTTCCCATTGCCTACTGGATAGCTCTCTTTTATTATTTCGTTTAATTTTCCGTTATTCGATATTTTAAAACTTATCGGATCCCAGCACATTCTAGCATTTCACATTCCAGCACATAATACAAGAACATTGTCACATGTCACACATTCAGCGTTAATACAAAAACACGTCATATAATACGATAACATTGTCACATAATGTCAAAAACACGTCGATAATACCATAATATTGTCACATAATACAGGAACATTGTCACATAATACAGGAACATTGTCACATAATACAGGAACATTGTCACATAATACAGATACATTGTCACATAATGTCACACATGCTTCGTTACACACATATAAACACATACGTAGATCAACTGGCCAATAAATACTCAATTACTCGTGAATTAGATCACTGCAATCACGAGGCTTTGAAAATGACGAGTTCTGAACAAGTGCTCGTGGTGAATCTAACGAGGAACTACAAAGCAAATAATTTATTGAATTTCCTCTCAAACAAGCAATCAGTGAACTGCATCTCTCGTCTCATCCTATAGCTCTCTAGACATCCCACAATATCTCCTAATATCATCTCTATATCTCTATCCAAAATGCTAAAGCTTGAAGCCGAATTAAACGGAAGTTTCGTAGCCCTCAGGGTAGCATCATTTTCATATCTGATCTCACTCTATATTTCTCTCAGTATCTCTCTATATCTCTATTTAAAATTATAAAGGTTGAAGCCGAATTAAACGGCTGTTTCGAATCCTCAAAGTAATATAATTTGGCGTGTAGCCTTGGATTCGAACAGCGTACCTTTGGCATCCGGTGGAGACGTTTTTACTTAACTGATGCGCCACAAACCAATGTCTTTAACAAATCTGTTCGCATATAAACATACATTTTGTGCACGTTTCAATATACATTTCATTTAAATACATTTATACACATTTATATACATTTATATGCATTATATACATATCATACTCGTCAACAATGCACTGATTTTTATTAGGTGTCCTTATCTTATTCTAGTGTAAGGTTCAGGTAATTTGAAAATAAATCGAAAAATCACATAGGCGTAAAAAAGTACTAATATATTGATTGAAAATTAGAAAGAAACTACTACATAATCACACTGTCTCACTACCATTTTAAAAACCTCTTTTAATACGTCTTTGACATCGTCCTACCTTGAGGAACCGGACGAAATTAGGTACCCGATAGAAGGTAGTACCCGATAGACCTATTTGAAATTTAAAGTTTCAATAAAATAAAAAATGTAGATTTGAAACAGCCAAAATAAACAAGTCATAAATTGACGTAGATGAGAGTAAATTGCAGGTGGAAACGTCACTGCATGCAAAGCTAGAAACTCAACCAAAACCCTGTCAGAAGTCAATTTACCGGTATAATTAATTTCTATCCAAAATGACAACCTTGGTTGGAAGGAAATTCCCGAAGGGCAATGAACGCCGAATTGCCACTTTATTGAGAGTGCTTAAGTATAGTGGTAGGAGTATAGAAGTTAGGTAACTAACGAACAGTGAACTGTGTAGTATCTTGTAAATAATTATTCCTTTAGATTGTTTTTCAAACCTACTCGCAATAGAGCAGCTTGAAGGCTAAAATGTTATTATAGTTCTAATAATTAAGAGGATCGTGCGTCCAGTTCCACGCTATTGACATTTAGAAAATACACTTGAAAATTATGCTTAGATGTTAGGAACTAAATGCGTTTCATGAAACGTATACAATACATATGTCACACCATGTAACTCGCACATTGTAACACACATTATAAATCCCGAGGTAATAAGTGAAAGGTGTAAGTACATGGTAAAAATATAAAACTTAAGCCATTCAAATACACAAGATTAATAATAAAAGTATGTAAATGTCGTCCCGGTTCCTCACCAAAAGGCTATGCCATTGAAGTCCCAACTGGCATGTTCATCTGCAGACACCTTCAAACCAATAGAACATTCCTGCAAATTCATAATCCTAAGAGAAAGTGGGATCCAAATAGTGCTAGTCCGTCATTCAATGCGTAAGCCATAATCAAATCAGCCATTTGCAAGCATGATACTTATGATACAAGGTTGCATTGCATATAGGTATGACGTGTTGGTCTCTCCATGTCAATAACATGACATTAGTCTCACGCAAATGAAGCTGGATAAACTGAGCTTTGCATCTGAACGATTTATATGACTGTCATAAGCCTCGTCAAGCAAGACATATTTTCTTTATCTTCCTGAATAATAACAATTCCAGGCAGATACATGTAGAAAAATGCCGCTTCAGTAATATCCTTGCACCAATATTGACATTTTTGCACAGTTATGATAAATTTTAATACTGCTATCACAAATCTGGTTGAGTATTGTGATAAACAGGTGATCTTCTACCATATTATGGTCTGTAATCGTAACAGGCATGGGCAAACTGATGATGTCGTTAAAAACATGAAATTAATTGATGTCGTCGTCAGATGATGAAGCGGACTTTTTTGTCCAAAATTAATTGATCCAGTCGGCATATTAATGTTTAATGTTAATGTTTAATTGAGTATAGGCCTATCATGCCAAGGTATATCTATACTTTACAAGATAATTAGTCCCACACACACAACATAAACAAACACAAGCAATATAACATTTTTATTATAACACGAGCAATAGTAATAGTATTATTTTGAGAGACTTGACCGTAGATCAATAAGTACGCCTTCAATTCAATCTCCTGGTTAGCCCGTCCTGAAGTGCCTTTGGGTGTCAAAATTGAAACCGACATTAAATCCGGCTATCAGCCTTTTTCGGTATTCGGCTTATTCAATATATGCTTTTACACGTGCATTAATAGAATGTAAATGTTCAGAAGCTGTATAGTAGAACAATAACAATAAGAACATTTATTAAGCGCCGCTCCATACAAAATACCACAGTAGCCTAAATGGACAATGAAGAGTCAAGTAGTCCTGCAGCAAATGGCCATAAGCGGTGTGGAAGCCTCAACCTCTGCAAGTCTGGAATATGATCGACAATTATCAATAAACAGAAATCATTTGCCACACCGCTACCAACCCTCTCCACTGTCATATCTGCTATAGTCGCCTCGTACGAACACGCACAGTTGTCGGTGGGATCAATTCTCTTTCCCAATTTTCCAGAACACATTCGGGGAAACATCTAGCTCTAGCCTAGCTAGATACAGATATCCGAAATTGTATAGCCAATTGAAACCGACGTTAAATCAAACTTGAAGCCATTACAGATTTTCCACTATTTTCTTGACGTTCTTACGCCTTGACAGAACGAAACTGTCTAGACTCTGCTCTATAGAACAATGCAAATAGTTCTACTGACAGATGTTGTAAACGTGGATCTGGAATAGTTGTAGGATTCACGGAGAACCACAAGAGGATCGTTGATGTGGTAGCCATGGATGTCCAATTAACTTGAGCATTTATCTGTACCACTGTAATGTGACTGTATCAATGGCTGAAGCCACAGTTAACGGAATAATTTATTCTCTCTTCTTGAATTTTATACTCAAAATTACTGATTCTAAATGTATGTGCATGTGGGTGTATCATATATACGACGAAGTGAAGTCCTTACAAATTAAAGCTAAAAAGCTAAGTTTAAAGTCCGTTTTTATCCCACAAGAATAATGTCAGAGACGTACCCGGCTGAGAATTTAATTCGTGCCTTTCTGCTTCAAGATAAGTGTTCTATCTATTCGGCCATCCAGTCAGAAAAACAGTCACCAGCTTTTGAATTATTAATCATATTCGTTAAAACTGTTTTAAAAATATACATATTATACGCAATAAATACAAGCAAATATTTAAAGGCAGAAAAAGCTACAGTTGAATCTAACGTCCGTTTACAGCCTAATAGGTGCATCAGTGACTGGTGAGCCCTAGCATTCGAACCGTGAACCTACGGAACCCGAACCGGACACTTAACCGATGTGCAATTGGCTCATCCACAGTCAGTTAAATTTAAGGTGTACCGTAACTGCCTCCTCATTGTTTCAAACATGGCTGACAACACCCACTCCAGGCCTGTACAACATTAACAGAAGTCTGCTTGATCTGAACGTTTATCTGGATTCGTTTTAAATTCACGACGAAGTACAAGAGACTCATTGCTGCTAACGTCCCATCACATAAACTGAGCTTGTCGTACGGTCGCGTAAATCTCCGGAGCAATCCCAGTCAATCCTTTGAATGGATGGCTCCGGATCACGACCTCGCACATCCATTGTTCATCAAAGGTCAGCATACATCGGTTTTTTATCGTTTCTGGTAAAAGTTCCCGTTTTCATGGTTATTTTACCGCATGACGCAGGTGGCTTGACTAAAACTGACTGTAGTTACCAGTGTTGGATCCGGAAAACTTGAGAATAGATCAACTTGAAACTGCACATGGTTCGTAAAAGCCGACTAACGCAGATATTTTCATACTTAAGACGGAAACGGGGAAACCACATCGGAAGTCAGAATTTATATTCCCATGAAAAAGGTTACATTTTGGGTGTGGTAAAGGCATGGCCTTTTTGATGGGTTCAACTTGATGATCGATGGGGTGCTCATTAGTGAGCGTGATAGCAGACTGTGTTTCAGAATAATAGTATTATATAATTCTATAGAATGCCGATAGCATTATAGGAGTGTGTCCTAAATGTCCTAACTATGCACGAACACGAGTGTATTAAAAATTAGTTAATTAGTTCAATTCAAAAATTAAGATAATTAGTTCAGTTAGATGAAGAGTAGGCTACCTTGGCGCCGACAATTGGTTTTAAACATGCACGTGCAACGCATGGTGCATGAATAATTAAGAATACTATTGGGACTTCATCATACAGGTGTTTGCGATATGATGAGCCTGCTCTACATTATTATACAACTAAATATTTAATATAAACAATTATACATGAGAGCTAATGAAACATAAGATCGCTAACATCTCGAATCTTCGGGTCAATCGGCATATAAATTAGAACACATGTACCCCACACGTGCAAGAAGACGTAACATTAATTTAAAGACTGGAAGCCGTACTCTTAAATGCATACTCTTAAATGCATACTCTTAAAATGCATACTCTTAAATGCATGCTCTTAAGTGCAGACTACCTATATTTAATTAATAGCATCCAAACTTAGAAAAAAAGTTAAATTAGAACACATGTGCTCTGCACGTGCAAGATATGTAACATTACAGACTGGAAGCCATAGGAACTTTTCACCGGAGCCGATTAAAGATTAGCAATGAGCATCTAGATTGCTGTTTTCTTGGCCGTTACTGCTCATTGATGGGTTATTACACTGTCACGGCTGCAGAAACCTTAAGAGCTTCTTTCCATTACCTTTAATGAAGATGAAGTGTGCATGGAGAGGAGGTTCAATGCAGCTGAAGTAACTATTGTCAGCCATGGCTGAAGCTATTAAAGTTTCTGCCATACAGAGCGTTAGGCACGGTTGCTGATCCTCAGTTAAGCGATACAGCACACCAGTGAAAATTGTAAATTTTACTAACGGTGGGAACGCTCTTTTTCACAGACGCGATGGAATCGTGAAAGTTAAGTTAAGTAAGAGTCCATAAAATAAGCTTCGAAGAAGTAATCAAGAATGAATTATATAAATGAACTGTTGCTATCGAGGTAGTAAATATAGTAGATGCAACTGGGGTATTACATAGACTACCGCGGTATTACATAGGTTAGTACGCTAATAGCACGGGGTATTACATAGACTACCGCGGTATTACATAGGTTAGTACGCTAATAGCACGGGGTATTACATAGACTACCGCGTTAATACATATATTACAGCGGTAACCTATTACATAGGTTATAGCGGTGATACGCAGAATCTGACGCTTCATCCGGCCAATTGAACATCCTTGGCTCTCTCGGTAGGTGCGGCAGATTAGCATGTCAGACAAATTAGCATTTAATCAAGACAAGAGACATCTTAGGTAGAAAAATGGCGATTTTAAAGGTAACGTGCGAAGGAAATTGCTCCACAAGGATTACTTGTTAATGTGATATGCTTCACCTCGTTGATTGGTCATTTAGCATCATTACTTAGAAATAGTTCTGTAGATATACTTATATGCTGAGCGATAGCGCTTAATGCTTGTCGAGAAATAGTTCTGTAATTGAGAATTAGGTACCAAAAATATATATGCTCACAAGCTAATGAATAAAAAAGCTTTTAGCTACGTACACTGTAGGATACACTGTAGCCTACGATTTACACATAGGAATTTGTATACTCAATCAATCAAATCATCAACCAATGAGAATGAAACGTCCTGTTCCAAACCCGAAGGCGATGTCAGGGACGTCCCAAGCGGAGTGTGCGCATACAGACAGCTTCAGAGAACTAGAACACTGTTTCAATGCATAGGCCGAAGAGAAAGCTAGATCCACAAAAGTTCAAGTTCGTTATCAAAGGCAATAAGAGCAGTTTAAACAGAACCAATGTCGTAAGAGATGCTTTTTGAGCTTGCACTGGAAAGTAGTAATTTTAGTACAAGATCGCATTATAAGATCTTATGGCAAATAATTCCATAGTGTTGGAGTAGTAAACCTGAACGGACGTCTGTCTATTAGAACGTCTGGTATACAAATTATAATTATTAAAACAAATTTAATATTTTTGAAACTGAAATGTTGCATAAGTTATTTAGAATTTAATGTAAACTTTTACATAATAATAGCTAAAATTGCTGTAGCAAGACACCTGAAGTCTGAATTACTTATGAGTAACTATCAATCAAGCAATCAGAAGCGTTTATATAGCGCACTCTTAAACTTATAAGTCTCAGAAACGTTTTGTACAGTGAATGGTAGAGTAGCCTAACTTACCATATGCCACAGCCGATATGGCATATGGTAGACCACACTGCCCTTCATTGCAGCATCTGTGTTAGGCGCCTCCGCTTACGAACACGTGAAGTTCTCGGTTGGTCAATAGATTGTAAAGTTTATTGGATCCAACAATGTAGATATAATTAATTTGAGAGAGTTTATTCATTTTCTTAAAAATCTACCAAAATATGTTGATAATGAAGATCGCTTTCCTCGCCCCTTTATTATAATTGACCAATCTTTTTACATTGATTTTCCCCTCGATTTAGAGAAAGAAATATATTCATAATTCAATTAATTATCCAGCAATTTGTCGTAAAATGTAATTATAAAGTCTACTTACCAAATTAATATGCTTATCTGACAAAAATTTTCGATAGATGTCGATTCTTCAGTGGCGGACTTTATTACTCTTTTTACTAGCCTAATTCGAATTCTAGTAATACGAGAATACGAGAATAAATTTCATTCCACTACTAGACGAACAAGTGTTCGATATATGTTTGGTCACAGTGCTAGAGGGGCAGTTAGAGGTGTGTCGGAGACTTTCCAAACCGTATCGAATGTGAGTCTGATGCAGTAGCGAAGCGACAGTGAAAGAACTTTCTACTGAGCAGAGACAGGAAGCATAGAGACGACAATCGACTAGACCCGGCAGTTGAGCTCAATACAGAGGGAGCAGTTAGCACTCACACAATAATTCTAATGTAATAATGTTATTGTACAATGTCCTTGTAGGCTTCAGTGATTATTGTTAGGGTCATTGGCGACAATTTGAGCAAGAGAAGCTAATTGAACACCTTCTTACACGTGCCACGTCAGAAGTCACATTTTACTAAGCTAACGGCTACAGTTGAGGTTTGGTAAAGGCACAAACTTTTTGGATGGGATCCATTATTGATGAATGCTCTTTAGTGATTTTACTAGCAGACTTGGAATGTGTTCCATGTTCCAGGTCGCCTCATACGAACAATTGCTGCGTTCGGTTGCTATGTTTCTAAGTTTCACATTTCCAACACGGAACATGTTAATACAGCTTTAATTAATTGTTAAGCTTGTATATATATATATGTAGCAGACCCGCTGCGGATTTATGAGGGAGAGAGGAGCGTCCTACCGCGACCTGAGGGGCGGCTGGGGGATTATGACCCCTCTCGAGTTTAAAATCATTACAATTTTACATATTTAAATATCAATTTTATACTCTTTTCCCTCTCTATCGACTTTGACGTTCCTATTTTCCTAGATTTTCCTAGATACGGCCTTGTAGCAGATATTAATCTGGATCTGATGTTCATGTTTCCAGGTGTCGCTGCATGCTTGCACTTTAGTGAAGCCATAAAAAAGAAGAAGAAGAGCGTAATTAGCCCGTCAGCGGAAAGTCAGATTGCTAATTATTACTCTCTGGAAGCAGTTTCTTTTTCATCTTGAATGCTAAATTACCGGCCTTATATGGAATGAGATTGTTAATAGCCTACTTTTTGCCTTCATTCTGTTCCGTTAAACTTCTAGAGTGTGAAATTGGCCATATTATATACTTGTATATGTATATGTACATGTATAATATATGTACGACATTTGTTTGTTATATTTAAAATAAAAAAAATCATAATCAACTCAGTAGTACGAAGTGTAGAACAGTGAGCAAAAAATACAGATAAAACAGAAATGTAAATAAAACTTCGAGAAGGAAACAAAGATTGAGCCAAATCCTAAGCATAATGTCCACACACATTTTTTTAAATGACTATTCATATAAAGTAAAAGGGTTATGGGCATAGAGTGAGCTACTCCAGTCCCAAACTACTCACCACAACTTATTTTTCCTTTGAAGTATTAATTTTAATTAGTTTTAATGTAGATTTCTAACACACACACATAATTGGGTCTAATCCAGTTGCAGCATTCAGCAAGATGTTTCATTCATCATTGCCTTAGAAGTTGTTCGTTGTTGGTCTACAATACTAGACGTATAATAAATAATTGTCTACAACAGTATGAAATGAGGATTGATCTTCCGTCTCCTAACCCAAAGGCATATGAAATATGGAACTGAATTCCTTTGTGGCCTTTCAATCAATCAATCAAAGCGAATTTAACTCCCGTTTCATCATCTGACGACGACATCAGTGACGACGTCCGGATGTCTTTGTGTCTCATTCGCAATCTCTGTTAGTTAGTACATGTTATTCTGATTCGATTCGTGTAAAATTAATTCAAGTCAATTCAATTTCGTTAGAGACCACTAGGAATCGCTTGTAATGCGTGAACCGAAGACAACGCATTCCAGAACAGTGCCAGTCCATTAATATTAATAGCGTATGCTATTGTTCTCGCCAGATGACGAGATAGCCGGGATTCGTTTCCAAATTCAGCTAGCTAGCGCAGTCTTTAGAGCGTGTCTTGTTAAATGTACACCGACTGCTTGCTATTATAGCATTGGAGAGTAAAGTAGTTTGCCAAGGCTTACTGGTTGCCTTCACTGGACTTTGAACCCGCGATCTCATGATTCAGAGGCCGCAGTGCTGCCATTAGACCACGGAGGCTCTCCAGTCGTTAGTCATTAGATTGCCAGTCTATTAGTCAGCTGCAAGGACAGGGAGTATTGAAGCGATGCGTCCTTGACATCGTCGTTAGGTAATGAAACAGTCTTAACGTCTGTTTCCTCAACCAGGGATGATGTTAGGGACGTCATTTAGGCCTACAACCAACCACTCAATTGTTTAGCACTGGATTCATAATTTTCCACAGATGTATGAAGGAGTGGCCACTGAATTGAAGACGTTTAAAAGTACATTACAACTACCACAGAGAGTCAAAAATTCATTTTTAATGAATTAATTGAAACACATTTAAAAATTAATTTATCTATAATGCTTTTAGGTCCAGGTATTTAATTAATAGTTTGTAAGTTTTTAATAAATTGGCATCAGTATCTGCCTACTATTATAATTATATGCCTGGTAGGCCTGGATTTTAACGAGCAACTATATTGCTGGAGGATTTTAGCTGAAGGAGTAACGTTGATATCTCCTCTAACTAATCTCATTATAACTTCTGGGCGAAGGTTCTCTCCTGTGATGAGTCACACACAGATTGGCGTGGTTTTAAAGGTTTTTCTTAAACGTTTATCGGTTTACCCCCATTTAAGTCTGCATAACCTTGGTGATTTAAAATATATTCGATTTTTCACAATGCAATTATAACATTCGTCATCACCCTTGTTGTCCTAGCCTGCAATTCTTCCAGTTTGTATTTATCATTTTCTAGGTATGGACGCCAAGCCTGAACACAATATTCAAGGTTAAGCCTGACTATAAAAGGACTTGTACAATCTTAGCATTATATCCTTTAATCTGCTTGTTATGGTTCTCTTAATAATATTTATTATTGCATTAGCACTGTTTGTAACTTTACTTTATTACTGTAGGCCCACAGTGTTCGATTAACTTAAATGATTTGTACTCCCAGTTATCTGTCACCGTATGTTTTGAAGAATATTTATTCAGAGCATTGACATTATTTATACTAATTGTTGCTAGTTTTATCATGGATAAATTGACTTGCACCGTGTTTTATCAGTGTTGACAATTCGTCTCATTCAGCACTTGTGATTAGCTAACTTGAGTTTTAGTGGATCAGTTAGTATTTCTTTTTCCCTTGGAGACGTCCCTGATATCGTCGTCAGTTGATAAACTGGAAGTTAAATTCCATATGGTATTGTATTTGAACTTTTTTTCAAATACGCATTGCATAATTCTACACTTGTAACTATTTTAACTCCATCTGTCAATCTCGAGATCAATTTTAAGTTTTTGCCGAATCTGAACTATACTGGCCAGCGTACCAACGTCTGAATCATCGGCAATCAACGACGCAGTATATAGATTATTATGAAGTTCAGTCGACATTGAAGTCGCTCGGCAGTAAAAAATAATCATAGCTCCAATTAGCTTATTAATCCATCGTCTCACAATAATTAATAACGCCTTCTTTGCTAAAAAAAATAACACAAATACTGTCAGTACAACTATCATGATACTTTTTAGAATAGAAATCAATAATTATTTGTCTGATTCGACGATAGTGACCTTGACGAATAATTGTGGTAGGCCACTTATTGAAGTGAGAATTAATTAGCCTAATAAATTTATAAGGTACATAATCTACAACAACAACAACAACAATGACCACGCAATTAGAGTGCTACCGTCATCAATGACAACATCGAGCACTATGAAAACCAAAGCCAAACCGATAAGCAGTAAAAGAAATGTCCGACAGCGCCAAGCCAAGAAAGAGAAAAAAAAAAAAAGAAAAAAAAAGAAAAAAGGAATGGGCAATGAAGAGTCAAGTAGCCACGGAGCAAAGTGCCAAAACCGATGTGGAAGCCTAGACATATTAAGCTACATAAGCTACATAAACTACACAATATATTAATGTAACTACATTTGGTAAGACATAGCGATTGATACAATATCCATATCTGATAGAAAGCCAACTTAGATAATCCCAAAGAAGTATTGTGCTTCTGAGCCTTGACGATAACTTAACGATGGTCTCTCTGCTGTTAAGTTTCATATAATATGTTGGTTACATTAACCCGTATTGACATCCCTGACATCATCCTTAGATGAGGAAACGGACGTTAAATCGTTATTATTATTATTATTATTTTTATTTTTTAAATGCCCTGGGTGGTAGACGACCCTGGGCTAAAAAATATGATAAAATTGATTTTAATACGTAAAAAAAGAAGTATAGATAAAAAAAACATTTAAAAGTAATCTCTTGTACTCTGGAATGCCATGTCGCCGAAAGTGCCGCGGAAGCATATAGCGTTGTAGCGTTGAATCGCCATGGACAGCCGCTGCCACAGAAAAGACTTTTCGC
>JAQFZF010000391.1:0-18284 GCA_034695365.1 Enchytraeus norvegicus
TTGCACATCCCGCTTGGGACGTCCCTGACATCGCCTTCGGGTGAGGAACCGGACATTAAATCCTCATTGATTGATTGGTTGATTTTACGAGAGAGGCTTCGTGGCCTAGTGGCATCACACCGGCATATGAAACATGAGGTCGTGGATTAAATGCTAAGTTATTGAGACCTTCGAGTTGCAAGCCTTAAGCACGCTGCTCTACTCGCCATTGCAATAATAGCAGCAGTCGTTGTACAATTACCAAGACACGCTCTGGCGACTGCAGTAGCTAGTCGAAGTTTAAAACTAATCCTGGCTTTTTCGCCATCTGGCGAGAACAATAGATTATAATGTTATTATTTTATTACAATCTGTGATCACATGGTGCATGATGTTATCATAAACTCTCTCTCAGTGCTGCCCAACGGCAGGTCCATGACATACAATTGTAGAGTTTGTATGCCTTTTCTGTCTTGGTGATACCTTAATTTTGTTTTCTGAGGGATCTCCTTAACCAATGACTCTGCTAGTCGGCTTCTACGAAACACGTGCAGCTTTCGGTTGGTCTATTCTTATGTTTTCTGGATCCAACACGGACTATGATAGGTATTGACTGCACACTATTACATATCAGATGCTGTGTTAGTTGATTTGCACGATTGAAAACAACATGTCCCCACCTGGTGAATGTCGATATAATAATTATTGTTGCTTAAGAACCTGTCGAGATTCGACAGATGACAGTACTTACCATGTGATTTAGTTTCTAGTTTTGCCATCTGCCGACCAATCAGATAAATTAATCAATCAATGAGGATTTAACGTCCGGTTCCTCACCCGAAAGCGATGTCAAGGAGATTTCAAGCGGGATGTGCAACTACAGACAGCATCGAACCACCAGAACATTCCTACCATTGCACTAGCCGAAGAGAAACCAATCTTAGTTTTAATCTTAACATTCAAGTATAATCATCTGTTACAGTAATGTTAAGCCTACACGTTATATAAATTATAATAAATTATAATATACAATACTTTTGATAGAATATATGCTATTATTAATTCTTATTAACTATTATTAATTCAATTACTATTAATTCTTTATTTGTTAATTAACAGCTAATCAATTTTGATTAATCAGTTAATCAATCAATTTTAACAATTGGTTAGAAGAAGTATTGGAAACTTATAGCACCGTGATTTTTCATTACAATTTCAATTTTAAGTCATGTGATTGTTGAGTTGCGGCCTTCGGCAAGCTGCTTTATTCTCCATTGCCAGTTGCAGCAGTGGTTTATCTTTACCATGATACACTCTGGACTCCTGCGCAAGTTAGCCAAATTCGGTGAGAAATTTCGGCGTTCTTATGTCGTAGCAATAGCATAATTATGCTAAATAAATGCAGTTAACTATTAAATTTTACTCCTAATAATTTTGATCTTATGCCCTTTTACTTATTTATTATTTGGTTAGTTAACCCCATTTATTATAGCCTCATATCATTTTATAATGATTAAATGATTGATAAATTTATTGTAAGATTGATTGGGTGCTCGTTCATCGTTAATTGATTAATTGATTCATTGAAGGTAATATTAAATTGGTCAAGATTGATTAATATTGATTAATATTAATTGCTTGATTGATTGATTTGATCTCTCTACTGACATATTAATACATGATCGAAGCTCTTTACCGGTACTAATATGTTCCGTACTGATCAGTGATGTCTTGTGAGTTATAGTGAAGTTTAAAGACAGTTTAGAAGCAGGTTTGAGGTCCGTTGCATCATCCAACGACGATATAATGCAGGGCTCGCGCCTTTACAATAAAATCTAAAAGTATTTAATTGCCATTTAACGTACCTAGCATCACCCTAATCACATAATCCATTATCAAAATATACGACTGAACACGAAAATAAATGTACCTAACACATATTTCTATTCAATTTTACTATCTGCTAGTGAATGTTGGACACTGTCGACTGCTACGACCAAAAGACTGGAAGCTGTCGAAATGTGGTTCTATAGAAGAATTTTCCGCATCTCTTATACAAGTCACATTACAAATGAAGAAGTTTTAAACAGGATGGCAACAACAAGACATATAATAAATACTGTGCAAAACAGGAAGATGAGTTTTTTTGGTCATGTTATGAGGAATAAAGAAATAGAGAGCATAATCATAAGCGGAAAAGGTAGACAAAGAATTACCTATACAAAGAGTCTCAGTGAATGGATGAACGTAGGAGAAGTAGAAATGATCAGAAGCACGACAGACAGAGAAAAGTGAAACACCATGACCATCAACGCTGGAAACCGGCACGAAACTTAAAAGAAGAAGAAGATAGTCTACAATTCTAAAATGCTAAAACAGAATTTAGAGCCAGGATTATTCGCGGCCTAATGGCTACATCAGTGACAGGTGAGCCCTGTAGCAATTGTACTAAAGAAATAAATTGTGTATCGATTTAAGTACCTTTGATGTTTTTAATTAAGTAGCGGTGATAGACAGATGAATCTGAAATAAATGATGATTAACAATAATATTCATTTATTATCCTTAATCTGACTGTCGCAGATTGTTACAATCGACACACAATACACAAAACAATATACAATAAACATGAGCCGAGAATTAAAGAAAAGTTGAAGAATTGAAATGTTTTTGACATAAACCGCAAAACAAAAGATAAAAATATTATCACGACTGCCAATTGAACAACAACAACACTGACACATACCGTTCTGACAATTAATGCCGTTGTATCCTCTATCAACAACAACAACAACACTGACACCTACCGCTCTGACAATTGGTGCCGTTGTAACCTCTAGCACACAGGTCTGGACATGTGCCGGTCTCTTTTTCACACACGGCTTCCTTGTCACAGTGACACAGCTTGGAGCAACCGGCATCAAAGTATCCGTCAATGCATTCTGCAATATAATCATACTAAATATATATATAGAACTTGTGTGGATTACTCTTATCCTGATATTTGTATGACAGCCTTATAGAGGACTTTAATCAAGTCTATCTTATGGACTAGGGTCACATATTTGTATTTAATTATATTTATGAACTACCAAAAAATATGTACTGGAAAACTTGAGTGCACCTGATTATATAGGCCTAAGTTTATTTATCATTATACGTTGACTTCTTGATTAAATCATACCAGTATACTTCTGGTCCTAAAGATGCACCATAAATTGATCAATAGAGAATATATTGACAAAAAAATTTGCAATAATTTATATCAACAGTTGCAGTGTTACACTACATAAAGAATAAATTTTGCTAGCTCAAATCACGGTGCGAATTACCGGGAGGGTGGGGGTTCAATGAAGGGGTCGGATCCCCCTTTTGAAAATATGTCAAAGCAATTCTTTCACTGTATAAAGACCCTGGGAGGTCAGATTTTTATCATTTTTACATATAAATTTTAAAGGACATCTGGTCCGACCCCCCCCCCCTTTGAAATGGTCTATCACGCACACTGGCTCAAATATACTAAATTTGATCATAATTACTAATTTTCCAAAAACATAAGCCGAATATGAAGATCATCTAATGCAATATTAGTTCAACAGATCAAGGCTAATCTTACCCATGATCTTGACGTCACACAATTTTACTCCCCCACTGCGCAAGTTCGTCACAGTGATATATCTGGCCCGACGAGGTTCATCGTTAAAGCACTTGATCGTATACTCCGGTTGAGTATCTTCTGATACGCCGTAGTAGCAGGGGGTGGGTGCCCCGTTAGGAGACTGGACGGTGAGAACTTCAAAAGTTGTCCCAAAAAATGTCTCTCCTGCACAAAATAATGCACATGTACTGTACATTAGTACAACTACAAAAAAATGAAAAAAATTAATTCAGAAATATTTATACACATGTACATTAAACTATTACATCTACTTTGAAAATCTTTCTGGTGATACTTAGCCTATTTAATTCACAAAATACTGCACACATTATGTAATACTACAAACATGAAATGAAAAATTTCTACAGAGTACGATACATGTATAAACTGCTATGTATATCTAAATTGAAGATCTTTCAAGTGATGCTTCAATAGAGTTGATTTATCAAAGTCTCCGGTCCAGTACTTTACACCAAGGAGACAGTTTTTTTATAATGTTTATAATATTTGAATGGCAGTATGCAAAAGTGGACCAAATAACATTAGAAATGTAGTCAAAAATGGTGTTTAGTTTAACAATATCTCCCAATTGTTTTCATAATATTTAACATATTTTATTGATATATACTACATATAATAGTGTTCTACAACGCTAGCCAAAAATTGTATTCCTTCAGTTTATGGTTTTTAAAATATTTGCAAATAAAAGAATATTATTTGTTTTGAGGCTTGATCCACTTTTGCATACGGTCATTCATTTTATATAATTCTCCGATGGATGTCGAATCCGGGATCCTTGAGAATAGACCAACCGAAAGCTGTATGTGTCTCATACAAGCCGACCAATGTCAGAGGCCACTGAGAAAGCAGAGGGAGACACCACAAAGCATTAATTTTAATTGAACAAAGGAATCATTATATTACGTGGCACGGAAAACCCTCTACGATAGGATCAACTTATTGAACAAGACTGATGGTGTCCTCATTAATGAGTGGGATGGTAAACAATACACATGTAACAACTTTTAATTGGACCTGCCATCTGATCGAGAAAAAGATGGATTTGCAATACAGATTAGAAAAAGTAGTTTTTTGTATATTTTATTAATTTGTTCATACCTGTATTAATGATCATATGAGCGACAGTATGGATACGGCCAAGGTCAATCGTCCAGTTGCCATTAGGGTCCACATTCGTGTGACTACAGGTAGTGCTGTTTCCGTCGATAGCGTACTCCGATTTACTCTCTTCATCCAACTGTGACGACTGCTTCGTCTTACCCGACTGCGCTACATTTCGCTTGCCTACAACATCTGCAACATACCAATAAATCAATCAAGCAGGATTTAACACAGTTTCCCACAATAGTTTCAAGCAATTCGAAGGAGATGTCAAGGATGGCGCAATTACATAGAGTTACCGTACTTGAATTAATTAATAACACTTGAATGATTAATAATATAATCATGTCAAAAGTTACAAATGACATGTTGCTTGTGAGCAACACATAGCCTAGAAACAATGATAAATGTGCATGACAATATCTAGCACAAAAAACCAAAGGTCAATCTGACAATTTATACAAAATTGTTCTTTAGACGATGCCATATAATGCAGTTATAGTTGCATATAGATGCAGTTTATTTCTGTCGAATTCATAAATAGGCTTAGTATTGCAGCACGATAGTTTTCTTTAATATTCACAGATGTTTGATTATGTTTACCTTAGATTAATTTATTTTTTCTGAACATGTATTTATGTTTACCATCCAATTGGTGCAAATAAACTATATATATTACTATCTTTTAATCTATTCGCTGATTTGTCTACTCGAACTATGTTATTTTATGTTTATACTCTAGTTAGCATATAAACAATTATAATGGCAGCAACAGAAACCATGATTTCTTTCGCAGGACAATCTACCCGCTTTCAGTATTTTTAACACTGACAATCATTATCATTAACCTTGTGGCAGGATCGCCAGCCTCACTTTCGATTCATTACGATCATACTTCTGTAGGCTCACTCTAAACTATATTTATCGTCGGTTGTAAGGTCTATTCTTTTACTCTTGCAATCAACTTTTTATTTACAATTCAGAACAAGCATCTATATAAATTTATTGTTATTATGCAGTCTACATGAAATCGCTATTTAAAAGCCTCGCCTATTGAGCAATCTCTATAAAACGCAGAAGCTCTCGATACATTTTAATCCAGCAGACATTACATCTCAACCGACTGACTATGCTATGTGATAGAGGTCTGTATCGCAAGTTTTGCATTGAAAGAATTGAAACAGGAGAACGAATATTATCGATCAGCTACGTAGGTAGCTACACATGAGGCCCCCCCCCACTCTATTATCAGTACAAACTCATATTCACATAGCAACTTAGCCAGGTCAATGTACTCTTTATTGATTACCGAGAAAGAAATAAAGTGAAATGTAATGTGCGATGCTATACTGTTTACAATTTATGCATTACAGATGTGCGTACATGTTAATCTATCCCCTTCAATCAATCAATCAATAAGTTAATTCATAAAGCGCCGCTCTATGTAAAATGCCACAGTAGCGCTAAAAGGAAAATGGAGAGTCAGGTAGCTTTGAAGGCTAAGGCTATAACCGGTGTGGCATCCAAGACAACTGTCTGTTTAAAGCTATCAAATAAGAAATAATTCTCGTACTTAAAAAATAATTAAAATTCGTTAGTAGTGTGAAGAAAAGGTTGAGAACTACAAATAGTATCAAATAAGTGTTTCTGAATTACAGAGGCTGTAATGATATAAAAAAATCAATCCATTGTGCATTTAATCAATTTATGCATTGTTATAAATCATAAAATAAAAAAATCGTTGTCACAGATTTTAACCTATAAAGGATACATTGAGCAAATATTAACAAGTCATAGTTTAGGTCAGTTGTTACCCCGGCATACAATGCAGAATTTATGCAAAAACACGAACCGTAACTGATGCATATTTTCTTGCAATATATCGATCTTAGTATCGATTCCTGCAACCAAGACAGCATCATGCGTAAATAACAGAGAAAATAGTAGGCCTGCAAAAATGTCCTCAATAAGCTCATAATTATGAGTCCTGTAAGGCTGCAGTTTAGCAAACACCTGAAGGTTACATTAATTAAATTGGTACAGCAAAACACAAACTGTATGTTTGATTCGGAAATACGTATTATGCTAAGACATGCATAGAGTTTGCAAACTTTACATAATTATAGGCTTTAGAGCATGCACAAAACCGAAGCTGTATGAGAGCAAAAACAAAAGTAATTGGCCCATGGTCAAACATGACAACCGTTGGATTCTGCAATGCTCCAGTAATTTAATAAAACCTGTAACAGAATTAAGAATCAATATACAATCAATTAGTTACGACCACATGTTACTATAGTAACAAATCTGAGTTTAAATTCAATTTCTTTATTCACAGTAAGATACTACTACATTTTGATCACAAATATCAACAATAATGCAGGTTGTAACGTCCGTTTCATGAATTAGTCGATATAAGTGGCGTATAGCACGTTTTCTGCATGAACCAAATCTTATGGCTTATTGGTTGAGCGTCTCAACTGCTTGGTGTGTGATTCGAATCCCCGTCTCGTCCGTCGCTGTCGGGCCATCGGGCAGTGAAGTCGACGTTAAATCTTACTTTAGTCTCTGTCATGAAATCCAATATTTGTTACCTCGTATGTAGAGAGTGCACTCTGTGAAGCGGAGAGAGTCAGAGAGGAGTGAGATTGGAGTTTTGGAAGATTCGAGGAATACTTCGATCTGTTCCAGAGTTAAACCTCGCTGTTCCACATGGTCGTACAGGAGGTCTCTGTCAGTAGAAATCAATCAATCAATCAGTCAGTCAATAAGTAAATCAATAAATCATTAGAGGGATACTTCGATCTGTTCCAGAGTTAAACCTCGCTGTTCAACCTGGTCGTTCAGCAGGTCTCTGTCAATAGCAATAATAATAATAGTAGCGTATGCTATTGATCTCCCCAGATGGCGAAATAGCCGGGATTCGTTTCCAAATTCGACTAGCTAGCGCAGTAGTTAGAGCGTGTCTTGGCGACTGCTTGCTATTATAGCAGTGGAGAGTAAAGTAACTTGCCAAGGCTTACAACTCGTTGTCTTCACTGGGGTTTGAATAGCAATCAATCAATCCATAAATCTGTTTTTCAATAAGTACGGTAAGTCAATAAATCATTAGAGGGACACTTCGATCTGTTCCAAACTAACTTTCCTGACATTCATGGGCGAGGAAACGAGCGTTAAACCGTTATTATTTAATATTAATTAAAAATTGGTATGACGTATACTGTCAGAGACGTCTTCGCCATCGTCGTCAGATGATGAATCGGCCGTTAAACCGTCATTTGATTTGATTTTGACTTCACACCAAATAATAAATTATCATAAATAACAAAATATACATGATAAACGGTACATAGAAATAACAGAGCATATAAAACGCAAACGTCCGAGAGTGATCTCATGAAGAGACGAATTTTAAGATTCCTATTTGAGGGACTGTGAGAGCATGCAACAGCTAAATTGGGCAAACTAACATCGCTATTAAGAAAGACATTCAGGATGGGTAGGAGACAATATCCACCCTGACTGTTTTATTTGTGTGTACTTATACTTTCCGTTCGCTTTTTACCAAATTTATGATGAAGTTTTTTTTCAATGTGCCATAATACATGCTACAGTTGTTCGTTGTATTTACTTGTCTTCAGTATTAGAAAGCAAACTCACCCTAAGGCCCCTTCTTTGGTCACGATTACAATTTCTGTCTCTACGTCTCTCAGAGGGAACTCAAATACAAGCTGGATTGATGAAGCAATCGAAAGACACTGCAAAATAATTATATTATGTGAAATTACATAGACCTGTATAATATTAATTATACAATACATTTTCCAGCTCCGTCAATATGTATGACAATATCACAGGAATCACTGACATCATTATAGTTCCAATTTTCTGAGGAAATCTTTTATGTAATCTATCAATGATAAACACTTAATATACATATTAAAATCTCAAGAGAATTGTATTATCATTTAACTATAAAATATATACACATTACAGGCCACTAATATCTTTTCAGAAAAAGGATAGAAAATAAAAAATACAGTGCATTACAGTAACATCAGTGCATTGCATGTATGGATTATAACATTACCATTCATAGAATATAGAGTTTATGCATCTTCTTTTCAATAAAATTATATCCAGTACAGATAATAAAATTATATCCAAGTGTATCGAATAAAATAGATTTCCTTCAATCTTAAACAGAAATTATCGTGATTGAATAAAGCATACTCTAAAATTCTTAATCAATCATTGATAAACTCAAGACATCTTATGTCACTGAAGCAACAAACCCTCCTATCCCATTTTAAAAGTCAAACGCAGCGCATCATAACATCCCTCAGTAGCATAGTTAGAATCGGACGCATTTTGTTTTATTTTGGCCAAATAATCTATTTACATGTGTTCTTGAACGCCCCTAGCATCATTTTTTAATGAACAAAAACGAGCCTTAATTAGAAAATACTATTTTATACCGCCCAGGATTATAAGCCCATATGCTAAAATCTGCTCAAGTTAATACCCCCAGAGAGATTAAAATGGACCGTTGTTTAAAAGTAATGCATGGATATCAAAAAGAATTATCTCAAAAGAACTGGAATGACACGTTACTGATGGTGCCGAGAGTTTACGCACATATTTTCTGCACGCACACGTATTAGTGTAAAAAATATACAAAAGTGTACACTTTTATGTACACAGTGTACATTTTTGTGTACACAGTATACACTGTACAGTGTAACACTTTTGCATTTTACTGTACACTGTACAGTGTGTACATAAAAATGTACACTGTGTACACTGTACAGTAAAATGCAAAAGTGTTACATCAACAAGGGATACGTCAATGAGTTACCGTCAATGTTCATCAATAACTCATGAAGGACCAATATACCCATTTAGTTAGGTAGAATTGCCAACGTGCAGTCATCTATGGTCTACCATTAGTAACTACCAGTGCAATTTGAAAAGTGCAAGAACGAGATCAATAATTATTTATGCAAGAAATTTATCACCACATACTATTAGCATGCATACAAATATACCTCTAGTCTCATGCTGTTGTTGCCCACCCCAGGATCAGCCGTGATGCTGACCTCCTCTATCTTCGTCCCACATTTTAAATAAAGATAACATATTTGCTATATAGGCTCCATGCCTATTAATGTTGACAGAATTCAAATTCTGAGAATATAATATGTTAGGTAAAGTCCTTGTACACCAAGACACGTTAAATCTCTGTAAAGAATTCACGTCAGTTATATGATTATTAATCTCGGGTACTTGGTTGTACTAGTATTTAGTTATTAAATTATTACAAAATCACAATATTGCAATCATAAATAAATTTCAGAGAACAGAGTACAAACATCACAATTTACAATTAGAAAATTATAATAAAATAAAATAAATGAGCGGTTTTAAGGTTTCCTGAAGGACCTTTCAGTCCCTTAGTATAAAAATTTCGTTAAGAATCATATTAGATATTTGTCTTTATCGTAATTTGTCTTGGTATACAGACCTTTGTTGTTAAATCGAGAGATTTTCTGCGAATTTTCTCTTTTTGTTTTCCCTCTGCGTCAGCAACAGTAGATAAAAAGTTTCGCCCTCTGGCGTACAGATTCTGAACCGATTTACTTCCTCTTCCTGCAAATGCTGCTTTCTTCTTCTTTATCTTCCTATCTAAAGTGTCATCAATGCTGTTATCACTCTCTGTAGTATAGGGACTAGCTCGTTTGAAATCAGGCAGACGTGAATTAGATTCCTTTGATAGATATTCCCTATCACTGTTGGTTCCTGCAATTGGACTTGGACTGTCGAGACCAGTGTTTAGAAAAACACCATCATTCTGGATAAGACTGCCCGTGGGTGAGTATTCAGCAGCATCAATGGTTATGTCAATATCACAGGAATCGCTGACGTCAATATCATTTAAAACACCCTTTTGATACTTTTTATATGATTTATTAAACGATGAGTTATATCTGTGATCGTCATCTTCTTGAATTTCCAAAACATCATCAGCAAAACTTTGTCTAAAACTGAATTCATTATCGTCGTCATCAGAACATACGGGCAATCTAAACGCCACTGATTTGTTGAGACCACTTCGCCTGGAGTCACTTTCAGCGGAACTGGAAAGAATACTTTCACGATCACCCGGAGAGTTGGATATTCCTAACGAGGATTGGATAACTTGTCCTCTGATCTGGCGCCCGGGTACTATATCTACTCCTCCAGTTTCACCATCACTTCTTTCATTGTAAGCATCGGATGCAATTGATAACATAGATGTTCCAGGTGGAAGACTGGATCTCCGCAGTCTGGAGTCCAACCGCCTCAATCCAGTTTTAGATGTTAGAGCAGTGGATAGCGGATCCTCAGTTATTACGATGACAGGGCTAAATAGCGTTGTGATAGATATTGCGGGTGTCTCTTTGTCTTCTTCGGGCGAAATAAAGGACTCCACACGTTGTTGTCGTGGGTGTGTTTGAAGTGTGCTGTACCCTTCATGTGACGTCAGAACATCTGTTAGTTTGACGTCATCGTGGAGACTGTTACAACGTCGTGTTAACGGTAGTGTCCTTGATGTGTAGGATCCGGGCTGCTATAGTCATAATAAACTGTTATTAATTGCATTTCATATACTGATATTACATTACATAATTCGACGCAATAAAATCTTTAAACAAGACATTACATTGCATTATTCTTTCAAACGCAAATCTTTAATCAAAATTATTGTTATTATTATAACAATTATTGATAAGATATTTATTATGCTTACTTATAAAGCATTTTCAATAAACTTTTCAATAATTTTAATTCAAGTAAACCTACAATACATGAAATAGATTAATAAGATGTGTGCTACCTTAAAGACTTTTTAATGAAATAATGTTAGTAGTAAAATTACACACAGAATCAAATTAGAAAACCAAACTTGAACAGTTGAACTACGTTTCCAAGATTAAGTCTATGTTTTTATTATGCTTTCGAAATTATCCAAATTATAATAGCAATAAAATAAATGCTTTTCATGACACCCAAATAAAACATGCAATAATCGCTACAGATCAATTTACCCATTATCTAAATGATGCAAAAATGGAATATTTCAACATTTACCGTAATCATAGAAACCATGTAGATAATTCAAGAATATTACAGTGCAAAGTTATAACTCTAATAATTGATAAGTGCAAAATGAAAATGAAATTATATTATTCACATGCCAAAAAAGTATTAGTGCCATTACTGGACTAACGAAATATCTCTATTACTCTTTTAACAAATTTGTATGGCCTACTACTACAATTACAGATATTGATTCGCATGCATTACGCATATCTTAAAAATTGAAATTCTCTCAATTTAGATTTAAATTACATGTGCAAACGTTAGTAAACCACCTCGGTGCAAATGACAGAAACCCATAATTCTGATCAAACCTCGTTTCTTGGGCGCTTTATTTTGATGACCTTCTTTCTTCGCAGCTTGTTGCTCTGAATTAAACTGCGAAAATAGATAAATTCAGCATTCTTTAAAATTTAGATCACAAGTGTAACATCAGTCTGTGTCAGTTGTTGAACCACAGGTTATCTTATTCAAGTTATATGCGCAATGTTAACGAAAAGAACACCTTTAGCGTTAGGCCTATACACTCAGAAATACTGAACAGTTATATTCCTATATAAAAATTCAACTTTGTTAGAATCTGCACGTATAGGCCGAATTGTATATATGTAATAATAATTATTAATGTATAGACTATATGAAATAAAGTTTCAGAATATGATGGAATAATACAGCATAATATAGCTAATATAATACAGTATTATATAACGTATGAAATTGGATAGTTATTACTTTAAATACAATTGTACATTTTGTAACTAAGGCATGTTCTAATCAATTCAACAAAGTATTTTGAGCCAATTTATTTAATAAGGTTTATAATCTTTTCGCTCTATTTTCAGAATAAGTGTTATAGTGAAATGAACTGCTCGTAAATCGTAATTGTATATTCCGCTCGGTTCGTCCCTGACTTCACCTTTGGGTGATGAAACGGACATTAAATCATCACTGTATTGTTTTGTAACTCTTACTTTTCGTCGATGTATTCTCTACTGAGGTTTCTTCGAAGTCTGTGACAGCCTTCACCCTCTGCCTCAGCCTCCATGACCGTGTCCTCTGTTAGAGTTTGATCCACAGACATCTCTGATGCACTCGCTACACAGATCAAAACGTTACATGTCAAATTAGGATTTATTAAGCCACAGAATGTTATATTAATCAGATTCTTGTCCCGGTTTGATAGCGTAGTCGATAACACTCTTGCTCGATAAGCAGGATGTCACGTGTTCGAATCCCAGCCGTGTCCGTCTCTGACAGTATCCTTCGATACGGATACATGTATAGTCATACAGTCATACACCCACAAACCAATACTCTGCTTCAAACATGGCAACGACATTCACTCCCATTAAAACAATCTTGTTAGGTTACGAGCACGATGGTAGTTACTATCAGTATTACCAGCAAAAAACACTTATTGAGATGTGTCAATATTATAGGCTACATAACTTTGTACAGAGAGAACCAAACAGAAAAGCTGTCAAGTTGTGTCAACGACTAATTATGTAGATAGCTACTCCGTCTATATGAATAAATCGAGTATTCTACAAAACCAAGTAATTCAATATATCAGCCCAAGGCCTGAACAATTAGCAAAAAACTTTCGTCTTGTTAAACGGCTATTTAAATCAACTATAAAATTTCCTTTAAACACTGTAAGTCAAAATAGTATAGATTAGCGAGCTATAGTGTAAATATAACTAAATTACGAAATAAAATTTATTGTAAAAAACACATAGTTATTTATTAATAGCTTAGATGATAAGAAGAATATTGCTTACCACAGATTTGGCGACATGAGCCTTGTACCAGATCAGCTTGGTTACACGTTCTCGACATCTGACGTTTCACAGTACCCTCATAGCACAGCGGCTTAAACACAGAATATATAATAGTTAAAACAGTATAGAAAGTTTATCTAGGGTAGAATTATGTTCAACAAATTAGTACATATTCTGAAACACAGTCTGCTATCACGTCTCACTAATGAGCACTCCATTGATCATCAAGTTGATCCCATCAAAAAGGCTATTCCTTTACTACACCTGAAATATACATTTTTTCTTGGGAATAAATATTCTGACTTCCGAGGTGGTTTCCCGTTGCCTTCCTCAGTATGAAGAAATCTGCGTTAGTCGGCTTTTACGAACATGTGCAATTGGAATTAAATAAATGCAAAGATATTCAAATAGTTGTGGCAGCAATAAAGTCTTACAGCAGCTTGCTGATGGTTGCAACCAGGTGGAGGTTATGACTGTATTGAATTCGTGATATCTTATTTTAGAAGCCGCTGTTCTACCACTAGACTAACAAACCCCTCATCCTGTGAGTATCCTTATAAAGACAAAGAGGAGATTTAACGCCATATCCATCACAATCATTATGATTCTAACTAAACACTAAGCTGCGCTTAATTTTCTCTACGCGGATATCCTGCATGCCTCAATTAGACAGCTCGAATGAGCCAGCTAATTGAAAAACTATGCACACAAAACTACACACACACGTCGGCCTATACAATGTAAATACATTAATAAGCAATCAATTCCTCTCTCTCTTTGTCTCATAATATTTCTCTTTTTGTTCTTTCAATTCTACAAAAGACACAAGCACATGTCTAACACAGATTTTTGTAGTCTGATATCTAACTGGCTAGCAGTAGGCCAACCATTTGCTTTGAATAACGCACATGCAACTACAGTGAAGCTCAAATACACGATTGACATACCGGGTAACGGTAGAAACAATTTACCCTTGTAATATATTTATACACATATCAATTTTGTCGAATCCCATTACAACCACCAACTCTACCCCTAAAAAGTAAAGGAAATGACAGAAACAATGAGATGTGCACAAATAAATTACATAGGACAATTTAATATACCGGTACACACCTTCCCCAAAGGATCTACAAAATCAGAAAACCACGACATTCCTATGTAGATGTTTACATAATAAGTACGCTATCAGTCTTCAGAAGTTGCTCTCTAAAACCTTCGGTAAAAATAGCAATATAAAAACATAAAAATAGCTAAAACATTAGCCACAGAAAACAGGACTCGTATCGGCCTACTTGTAGAGAGCCAAGTTAATCAATATTGTCTATACATATTACATAGGCTGATACTGAAAGATCCGAACCGTTCGAGAAAATTTGCTCCTGCAGAGTAAAAAGTGTAAAACAAGTACATTCACAAGTTTGAGACCGGTTGTTTACATTTCAACGGTTAAGATAAGGAGAAGAAATTAAGTGGTATCGAGCAGAAAGAAATTACAACCATTTCCACTTTTCCATGTAATAGAACAGATCCGCTTATAGCAAATATTAAATAGCATGCAGTTTCTATAAGCAAGCAGACTAATAGATAAAGTTTTATAGATGCACAATTTTCAAAAGATTAAATTAGTAGTCTTTATTATAATTCTATGGCAATGTATTTAAAAGGCGATCTAGATTTAATCAATCATAAATAAGCAGCCCTGCACTCGTATGCATTCACTTCCTGCAAGACGATACAGTTGCCCTAGTAGCTACTATTAATAAAGCAAAATATTAAAATCAATCAATTTTAAACCGTTTTGAAAACATAATAATAAAAGTATGATAGACTTTGATAGTTACAACAAAATGTATTGTGGAACCTAGAAAGATCGAAAATGAGTTGGTCTGATTACAAATGTACAGATACTTATGTATTTAGTCAGTATTAGCATGTGCGTGTGTCATGTTTGAAAACTACAATATATTGTGACACAATCCGGTACCATTGATGACAACGAAATAACTTGTGTATTACGGTGTATAGTATATGCTCCGTAATACCCGTATAATACTGTTTAAATTAATGTATTGCATTGTATTGTATTACAATGTATTGTATACCTCATCCATTGTCTGCAGCTCATAACTATCATTATCAGATGAGGAGGTTGCGCAACTGAACGCCGAAATCTTATCGACCAATTCCATTAATTCACTGGACGCATCAGATGACGAATCTTTATCATATTGCGTCCAATCACGCCTCGCAGATAAAACAGAATCTGACGTCACCGTAATGACGTCATCGTTAGAGTCCGTGACGTCACCGGGTACTCTCAACATCCGATTTAACCTGACGTCACTGGAGGCGGCCCAGCTGGAACTTCTTGGGTAGTAAACGTGATCTGTGGAAAAGGTTTTCGACCTCATACCGGGAAGACTGAAACGTTTTTTAATACTTTTAATTAGTTTTGAGCCTTGATATATTAGGGTGTCTCTTCTGCTCATCGTTTCATATTGGCCGTTAGATGTAGATTCCTGGATTGAAACTATCATGACATTTTCCTTGTCAACAATTTGTTCTTTATTATTAGCATCTCTTTTTTGATGATTATCTTTTAGATTTTCAATGCATAGCTCTTCAGGAATGGCAGCATAAGCAGATTTAAGTTGTTCTGCGTTCAATATTTCTCTGTCTATATTTATACCGTTGTTGCCATTGATACGTGACTGATTAGAAGTATGCTTAATTGTGGCAGGAGTGATTTCATTATCGGTTCCATCATTTCCTCCGGTTCTTAGTCCATTGTTACTGACTATATAAAATTCTTGGAATGATTTATCCAGAGCCGATTGAAAGCTCCCATTTGAGTTGGACCTGATTGAATCGGTTTTATGTGCAATTGGAGGCCTGGCATCTTCTATTGATTGAATAGAATTCTGTGGAAATTGGAATTCTTTGGCTTGCTTGGAATTCTGTGGAGTGTGCAGAAAATTCAACTCCGGTTTCTTATATGTCAAAGCATCGCGGTAACGTTGGCCTTTCGCAGATCTATTTTGGTTAGAATGCAATGCAGGAGTGACAACTTTATAATTTTCTTTAAATTTAATCTTCGGCGTGCCTAATTTTATACCTGAACAGGAGCATTGTGTAGTTGCCTTAGATGTATCAAGACTTTCATTCAGGTTCGACTTTCGAGTTGACGAAATGTTCAATTGACCACAAAGTCCAAACCCGGGAAAACTTCGACGTGTCTTAGTTTTAGACTCAGGCATTTCAATTATTTTTCCATTTGTGTATCCATTTGGTAAAGTTATATTGTGATCAGTTTCACTGTTGATATTGTATCTTCGGGAAATGATGCCAGCCGCCATTCTATTGAATTTATTCAATTTATATTGTAGAATCTATAGAATCTATATTTTATTGATATCGCAGATGCAATGGAACGTTGAAAACGCGCGTGTAGCCTAGTATTCATATAGTCTAAATAGTTAATTTACAGGTGTTCATCGATCAATCAAAATAAAATCTAAAAAAACTGCTACAAACATAAAGTTCAGAAATCTTTAGATTCAAACAACTGTGATCAATATAACTAAAAATTATGTTGTTACGAATAGGACACAGAAATTTAAGGAAAATTCTCAAGAAATTAAATGAAGAATTTCTTCTACTACGGATGCATAAAGATTGTAGGGATACTAATAATAGTAGACCGAAAGATGGTAGAAATAATGGTCGGAATAGTTATAATAACATAATTCTCAAAAATTATTGCATCAATTCCTCATTAAAATATTCAAACTATTCGCCGCTATGTAAAAAGTATCACATGCCAACTAATGCAGACACATCTCCTACATTCGCTTTCACTTAAACAGTACGGTAGTTCTCAATCTAAACAAGCAGGAATAACGTTCGACAAGAGAACTGTATTTCGATTAATTTCGATTTATACTTTAATAATTCCAATTAACAATCATTAGAGTTGTACAAATAGAATGCGATACAAAAAAGATATCTTATAGCGCGTCTATTAATGGCGTAGCGAGGGGGGCGAGGGGGTGGCCGCCCCAGGCGGCACTTGTCCTAAGGGCGGCATTTTCGTAAAAAAGGGGCGGCATTTTAGAAAATACAACAATAGTCTATTGCTAGGGAGCAAAAAAAGGTCAACAGTTCGCCAAAATATGAGCAAAGTTGACAAAAAATGTTTCGCCTCAGGCGGCAGTTGATCTCGCTACGCCACTGTCAATTAGACTAAGAATCTCAGAGGCGCTTTAAACATGCAGTAGGAGAAAAATAATTATTGGCCTATATAGCAGGCCATATACACAACTGAGACGGCAAGTTCTTTGCACCTCTGACATTTGAGCAAACTAATGGTCACTAAGTCTTACTAGTATAAATAGACAGCAAAATACATTATACAATACTGAATAATGTTAATAAGTTCAATCTTCTTCTTCTTTTAAGTATCCTGCCGGTTTCCAGCGTTGATGGTCATAGTGTTCCACTTTTCTCTGTCTGTCGTGCTTCTGGTCATTTCTACTTCTCCTACGTTCATCCATTCACTGAGACTCTTTGTATAGGTAATTCTTTGTCTACCTTTGCAACGC
>JAQFZF010000392.1:0-18279 GCA_034695365.1 Enchytraeus norvegicus
CCCCCCCACCCCTCCTCCCCCTCTCACTCCCTCCTGCTTTTGAGCCAGTTTTTGATCAATACCATGAGTGTATATCATTTTTTATCCAACACGTCTGCATGTAAAAACTGCAATGGATCAAGTCTTTCTATAGCAAACAATAATCTAAACACGACCAATGACAAATAGAAGAGATAGAGCAAAAAAAAATCAATTGCACTTGAACTCGGTTCTTATCTCTGTATTCCTGCGTCTCCCGTTCTCTCTCTCTCTCTCTCTCTCTCTCTCTCTCTCTTGTGCACTGTCAAATGGCAGGTCCAAGGTATATATTCTGAAACACAGTCTGCTATCACGTTCACTAATGAGCACCCCATCGATCATCAAGTTGGCCCCATCAAAAAGGCTATGCCTTTACCACACCCAAAATGTAGCCTTTTTCTTGGGAATATATATACTCTGCCCTCCCGTCTGTATGGATCTATATTTCTGTCTTTCACTATCTTTCTGTGTCTCTTTCTCTCCCCGTTCTCTCTTCTGTAAGCTTAGGCCTATATTTCTCTAGGTATCTATACATGTATATTTTCTAAAGTCCGACTCGGGTTCCATGGGTTAACGGTTAGAATCCCAGGGCTCACCCGACACTGATGTAACCGTTAGGCCGCAAAACTGACGGTAAATTCAGCTTTCGTCATTTATTGCTATCACAATTATGGTAGCCAGTGTTGCCAACAGAATAATCTGATTACGTCAACAGAACTGCTTCCGCTGGAAGTGATTGACAGAAGTCGGCCGGAAGAAAAAAATAGATGTCTGGTAACAAGGTGAAATCTAGACAGATTGAAAACAACTCATGTGAGACCAGACAAAGCCAAATATCTGAATAATACTGAGATTTAGAAGAAAGCAATTATCACAGAAATAATTAAGCATCAATGTTTGGGATAAAGTAAAATGAAACCGGTGAGTTTTAATACGAAAGGAAGTGTCCGTCGTTATACAAGTAGGCCTAACTGAAAAACACAAAGGTCTACAGATTAATAAACTCGACAAAACAATATATTGGTACCTTCCGATACCTTTCAGTCCTCGACAGCCTCCTTGTCATACAGAAACATACGATAAACTTACCCAGGGCTTTAACTTTTTTACATCATACCGTTATATGCTGCAGGCGAAAAAAATGCAAAAACCTGCTTGAATCATATTATTCAAGACATATGTTGCTAAATAGACTTAGCAAAAGTTAGCATATTAACTCAGTCCGAGTATACTAAAAGTTCAGTATTATGTTAACCTACATAATTCAATAATTAAATTAAACAAATTCCTTATATCGTCAGTGGACGAAAATTGTCACTAAATCTCGATCATTATTATTACTACGAATATTTAACTTTTTTTTAATATCGTCCGATTATTAGTAACTTTCAACCGTGACGTCACACGGCACATTATATGATCTCTACACGTCCTTACAAATACACACGTTCTAAAATGTAGGCTATATAATATTAGAGTTGGTTCTGGCGGGATCTTAAACATTGATTTACTACTACATTTGACAAGAGAGGTCAATTGTATATAATGATTTAAAAATTCTTATAATATGCTCACGTTACGAATCGCGTAAAGTAATTGCTAACAACCATAATAGAATACAATGCAATGAGAATGTACTAAGCATGGATGTACTATTTAATGTATAGTGTGCCATCTAGATAAAAGTCGAAAGTGACATAATAAATTACCTTATTATATATAATATATAGCGGCAGAATAATCTAGCTCTCCCAAGTTACCTGTTTACTGTCATAGACTTAATTTATGCTCTAATTAATTGAAGTTTATACAATTGCCCATAAAAAATGCTCTACCATAGTATTTATACGCTATGGTAGAGCAATTTTCAATAGCAATTCAAACTCCTAGGTGATAGGTTACACTATGATTTAGTAGGCAACATTCATGCCCATTGCTCATGGAGTACCTAGGCCCCAATATACGACACGATTTGACGTTTTTATCAATTACAAGCAGAAAAATCAAGAAATCTGAACAATTTATCTAAGAAATATTTTCACAAGTTTATAACGTAACTTTACAATTCAGATTCTGATAAAGATTACATGAACGACGGTATTAAATATTTCATATTTATTTTAATATCTAAGCGTCGCTTTGGAATGCGAATTCACCCCTAGGCTTGCCTGTAACCAATAGCACTTTCGTGCGAAGAAACTGACGTGAAGCTCTGCACTCAACCTTTAATAGCTCAACATTCTGAGTTAGGAATGCTACGTGCATTCCTAACAAATGAAAAGAATACCTTATTATATAATAAGGTTTATCAATACCAACATTCTAGTACATTACTGATCATCAGAAAGTGAGAGTTGGCAAACAAGTAAAACAGATTTATAATGTAGGACGAGGAGAGAGAGAGAGAGAGAGAACACAAAACAGAAGAGATACCGAGATATAAATAACAGATTATATTATTTGTCCAGCCTACGTAATTTTAATCAGACCTTGTATCTGAACTCAATAATCTACTTCAATGTTTCCAAAAATAGCACAAGTAAACAGGAGACGAACATTGCATACAGAGAAACAATTGAAGGGCTAAAGCAAAATATTGTCCACTAAAAATAACACAACCATACAGAGCTTCATCCTTCATCACACTATTACACAATGAACACACATGGGCGGAGAATTTTCATAAAAATAATATATGATATCTTAAGCTACTTACTACTTAATTACTTGTTTTAAGATATATAGGAAACTTGTATGTTATATATTTATAACACGTGTACATAAAATATAACGCAGCATACACGTCGCGTAATACAACAGAACCCTCTTTCTCTTTCTAAACTACAGAGTAAACTAACCGAAAACAACCTGTGTTCGCAAGTAGGAACTAATGTCGATATTGAAATAAAACTATCACAGAACATAATTAGGCCATGACGTCGCAGTAAAGGCTAACCCTTTGTGAATCTATAGCTCCAATTTTCTTGCTCGAGTAGTATTTAGACAAACACACTCGCAAATATCTGGCAACGAAAACTTTGATTTCTTGTTATCTATGAATTTTTTAAACCGTATCATTCAATTCCTTGTCTATCAACGAATTTGTTTACATCAATATATCGTACAAATAAAGCCGAGTACAATTGTTAAGGCACATCAATCCAAACTGTTATTTTGACCCAACAACACAAAGTCTCGACGGAGTGATAAGTAACTCACGGTACAAAATAGGAGCACGAGTGTTGAAAGGAGAGAAGTGTAATGTACAGCACGGCTAAAAATAGTCGAATAATAAATGTTGTTGTCGAGTTTCAGCCGAAAGAGGGAGAGAAGAGAGAAAGAGAGATAGATTGTCTTTTCGCAGAAATCTTGAACCTTTTGGGTGCAAGAATAAGTCCGTTCCAAATCGATAATCCCCAAGAAAACACGTGCTGCTCGGCACACAGTGCACAGACACACTGCAATAAAAATGGACCGCATAATGTCTCTTCACAAAAAATATATTTTCAATCTATTGATTGATAGATTGATCAGAGCCATTCAGTACAGACATATTGATTTAAAAACTCTTGACTGGTTTCCGACTAAACGGGCTGACAATTTCCTGAATATTGTTATTCCACATAACATAAAAATATGAGATCAAAGCTATTTTTACTACTTATTTTTTATTTTAGACCATCGATCAAAGTTTCTGTTGAATCCAGGAAGCTTGAAAACGGATCAACTGAAAGCTCCATACGTTTCGCAAGAGTCGACTAACGAAATTTCTGAGGAAGGCAATGGAAAACGACGTCAGAAGTCAGAAATTTCAGGCTTGAAATTGGGCTGTTCCAAAAAGGGCCTCCTAGATACCCAATATATTGTAGAGGCGCTAAATATGTCCTACTGCACATGCACATAGTTCTTGCTCATTACAAGCATGCCAATGCACATGGCGCACACACCCACACATTATATTCCTCTAATAGGATGCTAACAACATACTAACGATAACAACGTTGTATGTCAAATATTATGGGCCTGACCTCAGTCTACAGGCGCTGCATCGTAAAAAAATACTAGTCTACTTGTGTAACATAAGCACGAGCACGAAAAACAGATCGAGCCAACATACAAGCACGCATAAACACACGCAAAAACACACGTACAGGAAGACGCCAAAATTGCATCAACTAATAGCCGGAGAGGATCGTAAAAATGCAGACAACTGATCTAGAAACAGATACAGGCACGCATAAAAACACACAGAGAAAGGAACGAGTAATTTCATCAACTATTATGGTTCGACAACATAAAAATGCAGGCCAACTAACTTGACCTAGAATATGTCTCTCTCTCTCTCTCTTTCTCTCTCTCTCTCTCTCTCTCTCTCTCTCTCTCTATGTGGATTGTCCTCTAAGGACGAAGGCGACCATGGTCTTTTACTGAATAGTATCACTTGTTGGACGGTGTAAATTGGATCGTGCCATTGGTAGGTGCCAATGGCACGTTCGGTTAGGTTACCGACTGCGGATCAGTGTGTGCGGGGTTCAAATCCGAGGCTCGCCCGTGACTGATATATTTAGCCAAAGAGATATAGCCTAAGAAGCCGTACACGACTACCCAAACAACACACACAAACTTATGAGCGCAGAATTTATAACAGTACTAAATAAAATTCAACACGTTTGAGATTCAAGCTACGTTCAAGTCTGCTAACTATAGCCTGGCCTTTGCTGTCCTGAATCATGGACTTAAAAAACAATCAAAGAACCTCATTTGCATTCTGGGCAGCGATCAACCACTTTTATTTATCGACGTTACTCGAATCAGGACAAAATATCATTAACAAGACGAATGGCCCTGAATGGTCGTAAATTCGCTCAATTGTGGACTGATTCATAAACAATGTCCCTGAAACAGTAGAAATGAATCAATTCGATAACATTAATCAAGCTCGACATTGTCGTATAGAATATAGATCAAATGTTGCAGCCTTAAAAGAAAAAAATCGATGCCAGTCTTTTAAAGAGATATAATTTTGCACACTTAAGCATGAACCATTTATAAAATTGATCGACTTTCTTTTATATTAGCCAAATATTGAGCATTAGATAAAGGAGTATTTTATCGTAACCAATATTAATATATGCTAATTTAAAGTAATTGGTAATTAATGTACTTTAAAGGATCCAAGCGTCCAACTCTGTGAAAGTATGTAACTCTAAACTAACTCTGCCCATTGCTTATGATGCCTTAGAACGTTGAAGTTGAACAGTATTTAACTTTGGTTTCAACTACGACTACCTTTCAATTTCAATATGTTACTTAAATCTGGACTCCGCCAGCTTCAAATTAAATTATTGAACATTCGAACGGATAAATAAATCTAAATATTGCGCGACTGAGCTTAACCCGTCGCGGACGAAGATTATTTACAGTGAAAAAGAAGTTGACGTCCCTGACAGAGTCTTATGGTGAATAAATGGACGCTGAATTTCATCTTCATTGTATACATTGTTAATAGAACGCAAATCCGCTTATTTTATTGTTAATCTGATTTTAACCTACATTATATCACATGATTTACGTTCTTGTCCGGATTAAAAAAACAGCTGCTGAGCATTGGAACAGGTATCGACAAGTTAGATCTATGCGGTGCATGCCCACAATGCCGCAGCTGGAAAACAAACAGTAGAAACAGAAATCGATTCTAACCTGATTTACTTTTTTTCTTACACAACGAATATAATAGTTATAATTTATTTTACACCTGAGTACTAGTGAGTAGCATCAGCTACTTAACTGAACTTATAAAGCAAGTTTTATTATATAACATAATAAAGAGAGCATTAATCAGTCTATTATCAAGTATTATCCTACATCAAAAAGAAATGACGATCCCAATTAAAGAATTTTTGTTGAAAAGGGAGTTTATATCTAGTGAATTTATCATTTTAAGAACAGGTATGAAATAAAGTCAGTATTAAGTCAATATCACGGAGGTCTGTAATATAACAGGCCTACTAAAACACAGTCCAGTGTGAGTAGATTAATCGAATAATAAACATTATCCAGAATGGAGTAAATAATAAAGAGTTTGATCAAAGCAGACACAGAAGCTTTAAAAAAATTATTTATTACTGTAGGTCAAAAGTTTCTAATGTGTGGTACTACACACTACAGTACACAGGTTAGTGAAGTTAGATACACCGAAAAAACATTCCACCGTTTTCATGATGGCTTTCATCATTTTGGTATATCTAGTGATTCTAGTCTCGTATATGAGCGAGTTAATAAAAATGGGAACAGAATTTGCACTTTGACTTGTAATGTGGTCGAAAAGTCAACTGATACGACCATTGCAGAGGTATCAGACAACAACACACTCATAAATGTTGAGGTAAAACGAACTCGTGAGACACAAGGGGAGAGAGAAATGGTTAGTGTACAATGTACATAAACCAGTCAGAGAAAGAAAGAGAGCGATAGAGATGGTAACCCTTACAGACTGAGGCAGTGTCAGAAAGATACAGACGCTAAAAAAGACAGAGACCAAGAGAAACCCAGAGAGAAAAATAACGCGAGGGAGAAAGTGAAAGATAGATCCAGGGATACAAGCACACATCTAAGACTGACCTGGACTTGACAATGAAAGAAACATAAAAACAGAAACCGCACATAGATATAAAATGAGTTCACATAAACTAGTAATGGGACATTCATAACACATAACCACACATACATAGTCCTACACAGAGTATTCAATCATGCATCCATCCTTATATGCTAAAACACGGATCTGGCGTATAATCATAATGTATCGAAAGTGGGGCTGGCGACCTTGTCATTAGATTAATTGCAATTGCCACCTGTCTGATGAAAGTGTTTTGAAACTAAATCAGATCCGAAACATAGTCATTTCAGACCTAGATATAGTGTACCTGTTAAGAAAATTATGTCGCTCAAGTTTTTGCCATTCGACAGGTCCTAGGAATTCAATTCCTCCTTAACTCTCCGGTCAGCAGCTCTTTTCGGAGCAACATCTATTCGGCCTTTTTAAATCAATCTGAATTTCTATACAATAACTGAATTATTCATTTATCTTTTTAATTTAACGATTGCATATATATAAAGTCTTAGTTTATGATAGGCAATAATATAGAATTCAGTAAAGTATTGAGTTACAGTAAAGCTCAAGTAAAAGTTACAATAACTATTATAAACTATGCACTATAGAAGTGTTCATTGTATAACATAAGGCCTATACAGTACATATTCTGTATAATGTTATAGGCCTACATTATACAAAATTGTATGACATATTCTAAAAATCTTTCAATAGCATAAGTTGCATGAATACAATTTTTATGAGCATCTTTCTATTATTAAACTGTAGATACTGGGCCCAGTAGGCCTAAGTAGAATCACAATACCCATTATATTAATGCATCAATGCATCGGCGTCTAAGTTCTTCGTAAATATACAATTTACTTTTTTTCGGCACCTGATTATTTCCAAACAGGTTGAATGATCTAGTCTAGTGGTTAGCACAGTGGCTTTAGGAGTCAATGGCAATCCATTCAAGTTTTAATAGCGACAGATATCATGCTAAAGTGCTCAACGTTATTTTTGTTAACTGCTAAAAATGCATTAGAATTTTATCAGTTAATTTTTTTTCTTAACTGGTTGTGTCAGAAAAATAATAACAATGTTCACCGAAAAATAATAACATGGTTCACCGTATTTGTCCGTGACGATATAGAGCACTCTGAAATAAAAATCTTATTCTCATGGTGTTACCGACCAACACATGCTACAATTTCTTGATCTTGACATCTAGTCAACTACATAATGAATCTCAATATAGATAACTCATAATGATAAATGATTGTTTAACTGATATCAGGGTTCCTACAGATATTTGGAAGTCAAATTCCAGGAGTTTTCCAGGAGTATCTGAGTGATTTTCCAGAAAATTTTCGCGAGCTATATGCACATTATATTTTTCACGGGCAACAACAAATGCCTTTGCTGATAGACGGAATTTCATGTCTTGACATTCGACGCGTATCTTGTCATTGACTAGCTTCTGTAGCGTCTTGTCAGACGAGAAACCGATTTCCATCGGTTTTCAATGATGTTGCTTGCCAACGTCTGTAATTTTGACACTTACATATTTTCAAAGCATTGAAGGCAGTTGTAATGACATCAGCCTTAACAACTCTGTTCATCAAACCTTTAAACAATTCAAATAGATCGGAAGACATCAAGGGCATCATCGGTTTATCTTTTTGGAAGAGTGTGAGAAACGGCTTGATTTATTGGCCTACTAATCTATAGAACAACAATTTTGCATCCATTAGTTTTACGCTTTGTTTCCTGTATGGCTTCAACACTTCAACATAAAGTCCGTCTTTGGGAAACACACACGTTAAAATACATTTCAACAGGTCTATCGACAAGTGGGACACTATCAGTCCAACGTGTATTGCAGAATCGGAGAGGCATCAGAGGATTTTCACTACGTACAGACTCTGCATAATCCTCCCTCCTGGCTGGGATAGTCTATCTTTCAAAAGTCAATGAATACTTTTTAGGAAATCACATTCCACTCAAATGCATCGACTCCATGCTTAAAGATACCATGAACAATGTGCAATATGCAACTATCTGTATTCAATATTTCTTTCTCTCCTTCTGTAGGAATATCCTGATTTGAATGATATCATAAAATCTCCGGTTGACCTTTGGTCCATCCATTGACAGTCCTGCAATAAATGACTTGAATTAAGATCAGATGTCGCCATTTAAAATACACTGTCCATGTCCGCAGTAGTAGCAGTACCATAATTTCAGATTGAAATCGAACGAAGTTCGAACAGTGCATGTTCAAACTTCTTGTCCTTCCCAAAGGCGGACTTGAAAATCCATCTGTATATATGCGTTTTAGAGTTCATACTCTCGTCGAAGAGTAATACAAACTCACAACTACCACTCCTTCAGTTTCTCTAACAGCAATGATTTGAAGTGTAGTGCTATATCGTGATTGATGAGGTAGGCAGTTTTCATTTCTCCACACGTTGATGCTATGCCACTATCTGAAAACATTCTTTGGAACTGGAGTTTCGATCATTCGGATGAATTGTGCGAGTAATGCGAGGTACAAATTTTCATAGCCCACAGAACCTCTGCCGAAAGAACATAATTTTTCGTTGCAATGGGTTTAACAGGTTTCACTGTCACAGTAGCAGGCTTGGAACACTGAGCTACAGTCATCTTAGACTCGCCATCATCCCGCGTCTTGAGGAGTTGTCTCTGGTTGAAGATCAACTGTTTCTTGGACAAGATAAGATGCTTGCTCTCGCAGTTCATCTAGTTATTTGTGTTTTTACTATTCATGTGGCTTTTAAGAACAGCTTCACTCATATTTCTTATATCAGAAGTTTTAGACAAATGGAATATCGAACATCGCTGGCTGGTTTCAACTTGCCCTGTGCACTAACCAATAGCAGTTCTTTTTTAACTAGAAAGCTTTAAGCACGCAATCGCCACCTCACATTTTGCTGTTATGTTACATTTACTTCAAACAGAGCAAGAGTTGAACCTACCTAAAACAAGAAATGTACCATACAACAAATTGTAGGGCTACATTGTAAGTTAAAATAATAATATTATGTTGACAATTTCAATGAATAATCTCAGCATTGCCAATCCTCTAGATCATAATATTATGTGATCCGGATTGCAGTACGGTATTTCTTATGCAATGCAATTAAGTAGCCACTACTCCTAATTTTCCAATGAGTATCATTTACAAAGCAGGGTCGTCAACCCCTATGATTATACTACTCTGATCCTGTTTACCCTGGCTTGGAATATGAGTTTTTCCAGGAATTCTCCAGGAGGGTCAAATCTCCAGGAGTATTTCCAGGACGCCACTGACATATTTCTCTAATTGAATATAATTGTAAGGCATGATAACTGCAGTCTACAAAACAGAACACAGAGTCGGTCACTTAACTAATATCTGATGTGCTATTATAACCAGCTCAAACATAATTAAATTATCGACTATTGGCCTACTATTATGTTGTAGCTCACAACCCGAAAGACTAATTAGTTAATATCTGAAAAGAAAGTTATTATTTTGCACACAGCACACATGCACATAAACTCACTCGAGCACTTTGTACCGAAATGAGAAGCTAAAAATATATGAGGACAATGCTTTTTGATAAAGCAAGCCTAGGAATCAATTATCACCGGCAATCGAAAGAGGAAGTCGGTGCTGGAAGAATGAAGTCCTACCAAATCGTAACTCAGATCAATTTGGTAGAGAAATATGAGAATATAGACCAGAGGTGCACAACCTCGATGAGCCAACCTCGACGGGCCGCAACCTCGAAGGGCCGCATAAGACTTAGTAAAGCGGTCGCGGGCCGCACTAAATTTTTCACCATGCATTTTGTGTAGGGCTGGCTCAGATTTTTCTCTGAGGCGACCAAACAATTACCTTGGTTTGGCTATTCCAAATACCAGCTATAGAGCTAAGAAGAAATATAGGGGGCCAGAACATTTCTGGAGTGTCAACCCTCTCCTGACCGCGATATACTATTAATTTTCCAAAATATTTGCTACTTGTTCATTAGAATTTGTCGACACTAAAAAAAATTTTTTTTTCAAGCCAGCCCTCGGCGGGCCGCACGGCAAGGCTCGGCGAGCCGCATGCGGCCCGCGTGTTGTGCACCCCTGATATAGACCAACCAAAGCCTGCAAGCGATTGTAAGATGCGACAAATGTAGATAGTGAAGAATGTAACGGGAAATCACCTCAGATACAATAATCTTTCCATGAGCAAAATCATAATTTTAGGAGTTTCACACGAAAAGCCTTGGTGATAGAAGTCATATATATTATTACCGGGTCACTCATTAATGAGTGACACGGTAGACATTTTATATGTTCCTTATGTCTTAGCATTATCATTTGACAGATCACTGGATTGATAGATATGATCACATCGTCCATATACTGGCTTCATAAACTAAATGCCACGTCACTGGCACATTACTCGATTGCATGGGGGCGGGAGATCGACAGACTGAACGGACATTTTGATCATATCATTTTGCGTACATGATGAATCACCATAAACATGGCGATGTTAATTACGTTATCTCAAAAATAATACAAAGAACGATTCCAATATCAAATTAATTCAGAAAACCTAGCAAAATTTAACATTAAAGCCACATTTCGTGTCTTTTTCTAAGTTCCATGCTCTTATGTATTATATAATCAAGTCATCTGAATAATCCAATTTGTTTTCTTATATAAAAGCGTTACAATCAAATAGGCCTACTATTCAATAATGTTTATCAGCTGGGCAATGTTTCGTAGTGCTCGATGTTGTTAAGTACGTCGATAATAGTACTCTAATTAATTGTTATTGCTGTTGTTGTGTTGTGTTTAATAAACAATATCAAGAAGAAAACAGAGTTCCTGCAAACAAAGCGAAAAGATATAACACTGTTTACGTAAGACTTCCCAGCCTCGACAGGCCCAGACAAAATTAATGTCCTGATACTGTCGAATATGTCAATAACAAAATATAGACCTAGATTCATTACTGTCAGTACAGAAATACCCTACAATACCCAATGAAAAAACATATTCCTACAATAGTTGTTGTAAACTAATTACATGTACATGGCTGTCGTCGCTAATAGCGCCTTCGGACGATAAACCAGACGTTACACTCGGCTTTAACTTTTACCATTTAAAACGACATAGCGAGTATTTACAATGTAATATGAATTTAACGTTCGTTGCGCTTAACGTCCGTTGCATCACCTGACGACGACATCATAGACGTCTTAAAATCATATATACAATATTAGCACACTGGCCTGATAATCGGGAGACCACTGATTCGAGTCCCAGCCGGGCCCATCTCTGACTATATATTCGACTGATATTAGACTTAACGTATTAAAATAATAATGACCATACCATTACTGGTTCAATCAAAATCAAATAACGGTTTAACGTTCGGTTCATCATCTGACGACGATAAATAGAAGACTTAAATAATGAGTACTGTTATCAATTTATGTTTGAATTTTCATGAAATAAAGTGAGAATTAAAAGTATATTGAACATTATTAACAATCGTTTCTTTATTTTGTTTCAAAACATCAAATTTCATAATTTAGGCTTACATAATATAATTTACCAAAGTTCCATAGAACGGTGTTAACTGAAAATCTGTATTTCAAACCAGGCTCCTTCTATCTCCATTTACCTAATTATACATGTAGATCTCTCAAATATCTGGCATCTCTGACTACATATTAACTACCGTACTATTAGTGATTTTAATATATTATCCAAACACTAATTTAATTAGTTCAGCTTATTTCAGGATAACCAGTAGTTTAACCTGCACAAAAGCGCCTTCTGCGGGCTATTTAGTTTTTAGCATACTTAAAACTTTATGAGATTCTCATACCAAAAAATCACAAATTTCCATAATTATGATATTAAATTAGGGATAATGCTTAGTCCAATATGATGAATAGAACTTCATAACATTCTTTCCATTTGTTTTAACAATAAAATTTCATCATCATAATTATATCTTCTCACACATTATTTCTTGTATAGGCCTATTTAAAAATTAGATGTGAAAGTAAGTCAATCACATGTCAAAAATCGGTTTCAGTATATTTTCTTATTTTATGAATATGTCTATTTAAATATATTGCACTCACAGATTTTCTAAAATGTGTGCTGTATGGTTCTGAAAATGTGTTATCGCTTTTCAGCAGCTCAATAATTATTATTATTACTACCGTATACGACTTTCGTATTTAAATGTTCTGTAACACGTTACATACCTCAGTAGAATCGTAATATCCAAATAAACAATAATCCGTTCAATAATCCGCTTTACCAAATGAACACTAAAATACTTTTATTTACTAACAAACAATTAGTTGTCAATTACTGATAAATTGATAATCCATTACGACGATCAGACAAAATCCAAAAGCAAATTAATCCATCAAGCATGTGACTGCAATGATACGCTAACACTGACTGCACACATACACCAGGTGTCACTGCAGCGCCACTAGCTAATACACAAGTAACTACAACAAGCGCTGCACGTAGCGCCACTAGCGAACAAACGAGTAACCAGAGCGCCGGGGCTAGGAGATTATTCAGTCTGTCCGTCAGTCAGTACAGCGGCCTCAAGCATAATATTGTGCTAGACCTAGAAAGTGGCCTACCAGCAATGATGTAACACAGCTTGCCTTATCTTGCTAAATATAGCACACGTTCAATAGCCGTGTTTTTTATATTGTTAGTTTTGTCTCGCCATCTGGCGAGAAATATAAGATTTAGTTTCCAAGTCGGTTAACCTTCAGAGTAAACCAGAACGTCTGTTGGTTAATACACACGGTATGTTGCTGAGACAGCTTGCTGAAGGATGCAAACCGTCGTAACTGAGTCTCGAACTCAGATTTCAAAAGCGTGTATCGTAAAGTACGATATTCAATATGTCCCTTGATCCAATGTCAGTGTAACGCTACACGGATATTAAACAAGAAAAGCAGTTAACACCTTCTACATAACAAATATAAATTTTGCAATATTTCATATTTATCTGATGCAAAGTTCACCAACTGTAGCATCAAAGTTCATTTCGTTATCATCTGGCTACAATGTCAGGAACGCCTCAGACAGCATGGACAATACTACATGGCGGCGACAAATACAAATGCTGAGAAGGTAAAAAAAACTGCAAGTTCATTTATCGATAATAACAATACCAAGGTAAATAAACTACACTTTTTTGAAAGAAATAACCGAGTTTTGAAGAAAGCTAAGCAATAACAGCCACAGAAGTTTCTGACATCATCTGTCGATAAGAAAACGGAAGATAGTGAAACAAATGTAAACAATACGATAGACAAACTTATGACCAGGAATCACGATTAAATGGGTCATGAATTAGCACCTTACCGATACAGCGGTCGAAATATTTAAACTAGGGCATGTTTAAATAGCGAGTAATCGAAAAACCCGACACTAAACAATTATACTTATTATGGAAGATTTTCAGACATCTGCAAGCTTACTCTATTACACTGCCAGAAAATCGTCGAATGCGATTACGTTTTGATGTAAGGGTCAGGAAGACATCATCAATGAGCGAGATAGTAAAGTGTGTATAGGAATTAGTGACTTGGGCTCTGATATACTCAACATCAAATGAAAATTCTAATCAACTAATATTTTAACTAATAAAAACTTTATATCCCAATCATCTCGTTCAGAAAATAGTATGCCTGGGCGATTGTTAAACTTAAATCTCTTTGAGAGTTAGGACTTAAGAACTAGGATTTCGAAAAATGAATAAGCTTTTCATTTAGTAAACTGTTCAGCATTGAATTAGATGATTCAGACCTGAGAATATGACAATTCATAAAGGAATTTGAAGTAAATGAGTGTTTATTAAACTTTTGAAAACATTGAACAAGATGAATCAGATCGGACGGGAATTATTAAAGTACCGGTACCAACAAAGAATTGTTGCTTGTCAACAAAAGTGTAGCGAACGGTTCGGGCGTGTGACATTCGCTCTTTATCACAGATTATAAAAAATTGATTAAAGATATAAAACATTGATTTGATTAATTATTCAAATTCTTAATAATTTACTTTTGACATTAAACTTGTGTTCACTGTTTGTTTCGATACACAGGTTGGTAGTTTACGTATTGCTAAAAACGTTACTAATGTTGTCGTAATATGATTGAAAGACTGATTGATTGCTTAATTAATTGCATGCCTATTTGCTTGATTGATATGACTAGCCTAATTGCTTGAATAACTGATTTCTTGATTAATTGATAATTAATTGATTGCTTGATTTATTGATTGTGTGATGAGCGACTGATTTGATTGATTGATAAATTATTTGTTCGCTTGATTGAATTTATAAGAGCTCTACAAGCTCTGACTTATTGTCACTTTCGCTCGATACACCATCAGCGTCATGCCTGAGACTCGAACCACCTACCTATACCGGAAATCGATCGTATCGTTGTAACCACAGTAGTAAACCAAAGTTCAACACCAGGCGAGGCCGTTAGGTGCAGCTATTCGTTAGAGATTTTTAAAGCTTTTGCTGCGTGGTAGAAGTGGGTTAAGTTTAGCGGAGGGGGGGGGGCGGAGTGCGATAGAGGTCAGGTCAAGGTAGATCACGTGTGTATTTGATTATGAGAAGGTATTGACAACATAAATGAGCAAAATATCTTTTAAAAACATACCAGAAATACACGACTACTATTATACAAGTGCAGATCATACCCATTTAACCTCACAAAACGCATTTAATTACATTTAACCTTCGAGAAGTCTGGTATAAACCAGGCCCAACAAGTTCTTAAAGCTTTCATATAATCACGCACAGTTTGCATTTGTCAAATGATTAATTACTTTTATTCATAATTTTACATGCATAATATGATCAGAATGGATGCGAACTGGATGCGAACTCAGTTACCCGAGGGAGGAAGAAACGAAGAATATAACAGTGATAAGCATATTGCGCACTACAAATGATCGACAAAGTTGGAGAGCCATGCTCGCCTAAGTCCTTAATGGACATGGTACCTGAAGACAGAGAGAGAGAGAGAATATAATCTGAAGCCTTGATAGCAAACTTGTGAATCGAATATTCACACGTTTGCTATTAAAGATTCAGATCATATTATGCATGTAAAATTATAATAACCTTCGACCATGATGTCGCTGTTGGATGATAAAATAGACGATAAATCTGCTTGGATTTATTACGCACAACTAATCCCATACGATAGGGCAGATCAACACATAGAGAAAAAATGACAAAAATTCAGGGGGTATATGAGATGAAAGAGAAAAAAAAGAATAAGGAGAGAGAGAGATAGAAAGACGAGAGAAAGAGACAGACCGACAGAGAGAGAGAGAGAGAGAGGCGAGAGAGAGAGAGAAAGAGAGAGAGAGAGAGATGCGCACGTGCAGATCGCAAGGTTAGACAAGGTAAATCAGATATGGCCCAAAGTGCAGAATAAACAATTTCAGATATCGGTCAAAAGTAGCAACACCTTGATCGCTAGAGGCGCAATGTGCTGATTGTATAAGATGATAACCAGAGCAAGCCACAAGGTCATCTAAATATACAATACAATAAGGATTTAACGCCCGTTTCTTCACTTGAAGGCGATGTCACGGACGTCTCAAGCAGACTATGCAGCTGCTAGCAGCTCTATACCACCTGAACACACTTGCCAATATTTACATAAACCGAAACAGTGTCCCTTTTTCAGCGGTTTAACGCCAGTTTCTTATCTTAGAATTATGTCAGAGAGAACTCCAACAAGTTTTCTGCAACTAACGCTGAACCTGCAAAACAGCTAGACCCGAAGTATAGATACCCGCGGTATGTACTAGCCTCTACTATCTTTATCGTTAACGAGCATACACTTGAGCAACCAAATTGATCTCCCGAAAGCTTCAATTTTTCGCGTTCGTTTTCCAAAAGTAAATGTCCGTCAAATCAAGATCATCAACTCATGAAGGTTATACTCTATATATATTATAAGGTAATGCAAGCCCGATAAAGTGTTTATATAGTTAATGTAGACCTCTAGATCTATTTATGGTCCTAAAAATACAACTATAATAAGTAAATGATATGGAGACTGACGTAAATGATACTGAAGTTGAGGATATATTTAGTTCAGCAGCCAGGGTACCTAAGCTGGCAGCGATCAAACTAAGAAAGAAGGGAATAGCTTGCCCTTGCAGACTCTTTTTTATGACAAACTTAGCAACGTATCTAATGACTTTACGATCACGATAGTTCTCATAAAAAACAATTAATAATGATTTTAAATATCAGATCCACGATTCCACATAAACCAAGATGCTCCAATTCGGCGGTCTGTAATAGACTGCAGAGCGCTTTGTGGAGTAAAGCTTTAATAAGCTTAACCCAATCTTTGTTACGGTAGTGCTCGATTGCGTTGAACCGTCTTAAAGAGAAGCACATTGTACTTCGGAACCTTGACGTTAAACACACTCAAACCTACCTAAGCCAATATGCAAATTAATCAATTCTTAGTCAGCTAGGTATATAGAGCACGGTCAGTGATATAGTTAGACAGGCTAATATATATATCTAAAGATATTAAAATTCACATATTAAGAGAAAGCGGTTTAGAGAAGGTAAGGAGCAACAAGCCTACAACCCCATTGGTATCACTTGCTTCAGAGTCGAACACCTTAACCGCTACTCTACAACAAAACCATTGGCTGATCCTGAGTTTCAGTTTCAATGCCCCATAATATTCTCTTAAGATAATATAGCTCTAAAGAGGTCAGCATGACTGATAAGGATAGATGAATGCATTGTTGGGCTGATGTAACATTTTTATGCAGAAAACGTTTTAGTGCAGACAAGTGGATCCTTTCATATTTGGTATACGGTAATTGTATTCAAATTCCTTCATCAATGCATATCATTGTAGTGTAATTAATAAGAATAACTGTCAGAAAGCACGACTCATTGGCACGACATGCACACATCAGCAACAATTAGAGTGCTACCGTCATTCGTGACAGCACTGAGCACTACGGTAATGGTGCCACTATTAATCCACTAGCACACAAAAATAGTTTTAATACAAATATACCCACACAACTACAACTGTATCAATCAATCAGTAGTAAGTATTTTATAAAGCGTCTCTCTATGCAAAATCCCACAGTATTTAGCAGAAAAATGGACAAAGGAGAGTCAAGTAGCCATGCAGCCTCAGACCTTAATCGGTGTGACAGTCAAGACCATATTATTTAGTACTAGAGGGGTGCCCGGCGCTGCCCGGGTTAAGAAATAATGAGAATGGAATGTGAATTCAGCCACGCTAATTATTATGTCTAGCTATTTGAAGTAAGCAGTGAAGGCTATAGCCTACATGCCATACAACAGGGGTGACTCAATAAAAGGACACAGACAATTATTAGGCTAAAGGCTAAAGCCGAAGTTAACGTCAGTTTCATCTCTCTAAAGGGATATCAGTGACCGGCGAGTGAGGCCTACAATTAATTGTCCACTAAGCACTGAGGTGCCTACTGCTAACAGTTACAGTAGAACCGAAGCATTGTTGATGTGCAGGCCTGTAATAGGACTGCTTGACACACACACCGGCCTTGAAAGA
>JAQFZF010000393.1:0-18269 GCA_034695365.1 Enchytraeus norvegicus
GCAAGCACACAAGCATACACACAAGCAAGCAAACCACCGGCCGTCAGTGAGGACACAAAAGCTTCCTATCTAGCTCAATGCATTGCCTAGCAAGGCGCTAAGTCAGGTAAACTAAGTCAGGTTAGAAATTTGCTGTCACTGCTGTGTCTAAACTATTTATCACTTATCTGATTTGAATTATAAATCATACTGGTAGTTGTGCACTATGTAATAAACTGTTAATATTTATTGATTATTGATTTCTGAATAAATAGTGTGATGTGTAGTAATATTTACTTTACATGTAGCAGAAGAAAATAATTTAGAAATTCTAGATAATACAATTTCATCATTTACAGGATGCGCCAAAAAGAGGAATCCCATACGAATTTTGTAAATAATTTCGCCATCTGGAGTCTGTTTGTAATATGAATTTCTGGTATCATTCTGGGATCAATTTAACACCTTCCTTCCAAATTTCATTGAAATATTTGGTCTAGCAGCCGAGTTATACACTTTTTTGCACACCAATCCTACTTTTCAGATTCGATTTGCTGTGTATTAATGCTCTGCTTAGTAAGTTCTACTTTCAAAATATGATGTGCAAAAAAGTGAATAACTGGGCTTCCAAACCAAATGTTTCAATGAAATTTCTGTACGAATGTGTTAAATTTGATCCGGAATGATCCTAGAAATTTATTTTGCAAACAGACACCAGATGGCGAAAATAGTAAAAGAATTAGTTAAGAAAGCTCTAATTTTACGGGTTGATGTGTAAAAAAGTGAATATCTCGGGCTGCTAGACCATATATATCAATGAAACTTGGCACGAAGGTGTTTAATTGGTCCTAGAATAATCCTAGAAATTAATATTGCGAACAGACTACAGATGGCGAAATTATGTAAAAAAGTCATAGGGGGTTCCTTTTCTTTGGCGCACCCTGTATAATATGATGACATCGTTGTTATTGATTGGTAATTATGTTATTGATTTAATTATTTATTATTTTATAATCAGTATATTTCTACACATGATATACGCACAATCGCAAATGCTAGTTTCCTTCTTGGTTTGCTATTCTTGTGTGTTATTATTAAATTTGTTGCCAGTCGATTCTTTGTCATGCTTTTGATAATGTTATGATGTATGGATAGTAGCATGCGCAGATATTCGAATAACGTAACAGAGATCCCGGGGTTATAGTTATTATTCTTGTGGATTGACCTGGGAATCAGTCCCAGATCACTTCATTCTGAGGCACACACTCTACTAATGCACCAACCCCTCTCCACCCCCCCCCCCCTTAGAGGGTTTGTCGGCATAATGTTCAGTGATGGCTTATGAAATCAATTGAATGATTTTTTGGTATGTAGACAAGAAAACCTGATAATGTCATGTGTGAAGCTATACGGATAGATAAAAAAGTTTAATAAAATTAAAATTAAATTTATTGATTGATTGATCAGTACTTGTCAATGTGAACAATTGCATATTAATTATTTAATTGTTTGTTGTATTTCCAGGAAAGTCGACCGCTGACTATCAGTCAGTGAGATATCGCCCACCTAATGCCAGCACTCCCGCCTCCACTACATCTCAATCCCGCCAGTCCTCCCTCCTCTCAGCAGGTGAGAAAAATCTATCACTAGTGACTATCCGTATATAATTGATATCACTAGTTCCATCCAGTTTTGCAATTATTGTAAATAGGCCATTTCACGAATTCAAATTTAACATGAATGAGTATGAACACTAACCATTACCCTTACCCTAACCCTAACTCTAATCGTATCCATATCCTCATCAATCAGTCGCAGCATGATTATGTTTAAGACATAATCATGAAAAATTAATTCTAAAGGCCTATAAACTGAACGGAAATTGGGCGTTACAGTTGATAGATTAGTAGCACCTAATTTCCGTTCAGTCTATAGGCCTTTGTTGTTGTTTAGAATTTATTTTAAATGTTGTTATGTAATAAGATGTTGTCATTCTCTTTTGTCTTCTGTTCCTTGAATTATATCAAATTTATCCAGAACACAAATTTTATGAGGAGACTAGGCTAACGTCTGTCGGCTATTACAGGAGACGAACATCGAACATGAATCATCCTTTTTGAGGCAGAGACTCTCCATCTGCTTACAGAGGCACAATTCTGTCTGTGTAGGGCACCTTCAGCTCTAATCTCCATCTGCTTCACAGCTAATTTTAACCCATGATCTGCATACAATATGCATCAGGTGCAGTCCTCGTCACATAATATTTTATACAGGGTGGGGCAAAACTTTACACCTCCCTAGCTAAATCTCAATAACTTTGTCAAAACTACAGATTTTTAAAAACATTTTAAGGGGCTCTAGAGGAGGAATGTTGACATTAAACTTCCAAATTTGGTCGAAAAAAATAAAAAGTTACAGAATTTCTACGAAAAAATATAAAAAATCATATTAACAAAGCTTATTCAGCAGACATTCATTCCTTTTAATTGAATTGTGACTCTACAGCGGTCCTCTTGTTGATGCTGCCGATTCTGTTTGAGGAGGTGTTCAAAGTGACCGTTATCTGCTCGTATGAACGCTTGTAACCTCTTCCAGAATGCTAGCACAACCGGATCGATAGCCTCTTGTGTCTTGTGTTCCCAGACTCCTGGTGGCTTGTGTTCCCAGTTTTCGTCCAGCACAGTATTGAGTTTAACCTTGTTCGTTGGTTTTGGAGTGAACACTTTGTACATAGCGCCTCAAACGTGGTAGTCGAGGAAATTGAGGTTAGGTGAATTTGATGGCCACTCCTCCTTCTTGACGAACTCTAGACCATTTTTTCGATCCATTCTTGTGTCAAACTTGTGTGAAGTTTGATGTCAACATTCCTCCTCTAGAACACCTTATAATATTTTAACAAATCTTAAGTTTTGATGATGTTATTGAGATTTCGCTAGGGGGTGTAAAGTTTTGCCCCACCTTGTATATATACACTTTGTTTAGCCCAAGGGTCGGTTATAACCCACGGCAGTAATAAAAGTATTATATATTATAAAAGTATTTTGTGTATATTATTGCCAGGTAGTGAATCTAGTCCATCTATACACGATGGTAAGTACGTTGTTGGGATTCTTTAATCTATTTAATTACTAATTTACTATTTAAATTAATTATTAATTATTAATCAATTTATTAAATTATTTGCACTCTCAACCAGCGTTATATCATTCAATCAATCATAAGCTAACTTTTATCCTATACAGTTGCGCACTGTTAATCTCAGTCTCAAAAGCGCTCATGAACAGTGAAGAAAGAAGAAGAATATTATCTGCCATAGACCACAACCGATGTGGCAGGATCTCTGCTATATTTATTAATTGATGTTATTATTTTGACATTAATTCCTTCGATCTGGAATTTGGCTTTGCATCATTTAAAGGATTTTTTGTTTATTGATCGTCGAATTGGCTTGGATTTTATAGTCGTTGATGTTGTCATGTTTGGCAGTATTACACTAATATGGAATCAAGTGTAACAAGCAAGATGAAATTATGCAAAAAGTCGTATACTCACAATGATTAAACTATTAATATTCGTCACAAGTCTAGTTTTGGACTCAAAATATTAAATCATTGTGATGTTATTGTTGTGTTGCAGTGGTACAGTCTAGTGGACAGGTTAAAGAGAGGCACGACACCCCCACACTGACAGAAGTCAGCAAACTGGAGGCCGAGATCAACTATCTCAAGAGAAAGCTCGCTGTGAGTAACATCGGTGCAATATATCGGATTATAGTGTTCTGTTTTATGTATTTGGCAAGTGCTAATTTTGTTAAATGCGCATTCTAGCCAGCAGTATTGTATTGTATGTCTGTCACAGGGACACAGTACGACTGAGTATGTAGAATGATTAATTGATTGATTGATTGATTGATTGACTGACTGATTGATTGATGGATTGTAGGAGGCCAAGAGCCCAGACCAGCCCAAGCAGCCAGTGAAGGACACAGTACGTGGAATGATCTCAGGTCAGGTGTACTCACTGGAGCGTTACCGCTCTAAAGAGGATAAACTGCGACTGATGGACGAGACTATTGCCTCACATGATGGCAACGCCATCATTGTGGTAAGTTTACAATTCTGTTAATGCAAAACATTTTCTGATTGTTGTGGTAGTATTGAACGATTGAATTTTCTAAATTTGTAATCTTCTCTTATTTCCACACATGTCTGCTGCATGTGTCTACAGGGTTTCCTTTCTTAGTTTCTGTTTTTTGTATTTTTGTTCTCTGCTGTCCAACTGGTTAATCGTACTTTTGCCGTAAAGGCAATGGTACGATTGTGTGACCTCAGCGCACCATGCAGAAGGCACATATACACGATTAAGCAGTACCAGTTGCGTTATTATATTTCTGTAGTTTGATCTGGGTTTGAACCCACGACTCTTCAATCATCTTGCACTTGAGCGCACCACGCTAACTACTCGACTACTGCCATCGTTAGTTGTATATTCCACCCAGAATGTCCTTTGTATTTGACATTACCTTCGTATAGGATACTATAGGAACCTTAGTCCTCATTTTGATGTCTTGCAGTTTTGTAAGCTTGCCATCCCGGTTGTTGCTGTAAAATTGTTTTTCCTGTTCATGCTAACCATATAGTGCATCCACTAAGGTTTAGCATTACTATGTTGAAGGATGCTATATTAGAAATGGACCTGACTGAATATTTAACCTGTAGCCTCCTTGTTTCTAGGTAGGCTTGTTGCTGATCAGTGTATTAAATTGAAACTGGTTGTTGTTGACGGCCGAGGCGCCACCTCCCTCCATCCACGTCATTGTAAGAAAAGAGCACAGGACCACATTTTTCAATGCCACCCCGGCCTACTTCATATAATGGGGATGGGTCCCTGTGTGAAGCAGACCCCTGCTGAAAGCAGGGGTTCCTGCTGGAAAGGGCAGAAAGAAATGTGATATAAATTGTAATCCAGGCTTCCCTGGATTAGCACCCACATCACTTGCAGGCTTTATCTTTAGGAGCTGAAATGGTTATCATAGTTCAACGTCAGCCTAGCCAAGGACATCTTTATTATATATAGTATTATATATAGATTATAGCTTGAGTTCATATTGGTTATTATATATCATATTAGTGAAGTTGTCCGTGTCCTAGCCTAGATGGAATAGTTCTGTGGAATTGACATGTATTGATTTAATTATATAATATTCAATGATTTATTCGTGGTTCTGATGCAGGCTTAGAACGATATAAACTGTTGTCGTTATATGTCAATGCTGCAGGCCGTTTTGTTCTTGCGGGACACTCTCCAGCCGAAAATATTTAACCTAGAGTTGATGCGGAGGCCAGTAGCTGTAGAACATTACCTAGTCTTCCTGCGACAGAACAGCGAATTTGACAAACTGATGGATGCACTCGGGTTTGTACAGGCTTCTAGCTGGTCTTATATTAATTTAATGGAACGTGTAAAACAAATCCTGCTAGGCGGGAGAGTTGTTACAGGTTTAATGTTTAATGTTTAAGTTATGCAATCAAAGGTCACACCTTTACAACAATGCGGCGCCATTGGCTTTCCAGTAGGAGCGATTAACTGACCAGGCACCGGTTACACACCTTGCCCAGAGGTGCTGGTGTTATAATTGTAAAGTTTTTAAAGATCCGTAATTATTTTAGTATTAACTCGTAGTTGAACCCAGAACCTCCCGCATCAAAGTCAGACAATATATTATGTACCACTAAGCTGTAGCACCACCGGCATTGGACCCTGTACCCCTTCTTTAGCCCGGGGGTGAAGGCTACCAGCACCATGGCTGACCTTCCGGTTAGACAACAACAACAACATTAATTATGGCTTTAAGCACATCTGCATCGTAAATCAACTGTCGATAAATGTGAAAAGAAGCAAACTTAGACAATTTCTTACATTTATTTAACTCAACATTATTAGCAATCTAAGCCGTGTTGGATCCGTCAAACATAACTTGCAAGAGTAGATCAACCGAAGGCCGCACGTGTTTTGTGGACGCCGACTAACGCAGTCACTGGTTAAGGAGATCCCTCAGAAAATATAATTATCTCTTAAGATATATGGAATACAAATTCTATATGCCATAAACCTGGCGTAGACAGTGCATGAGAGAGAGATTTGAAATCCGAGTATGTCGTAAATCACCGTTTCAGATCTCAATTTCTCTTCGGTCTGTGCATTTGTAAGTGTGTTCTGGTGGTATAGTACTGCTTGTAGTTGCATTGTCAGCTTGAGACGTCCCTGACATGGCCTTTTTTGTGGAACCGTACGTCAAATCCTCTTTATTGTATCTTAAACCGAAGATAGACTATCCATTTGAAGGATTTTTACAAAATAATTGACTTGCCTAATGCTTCAACATAAATTTGTATATTTTATGTAGCCTAATACCTGTGTATTTATATTCCGAACTGATAAATTATTCAAAGTAGTGAAGATCATTATTTGCTGCTAAAAGACTAATGCTAAATTTTAAGTCTGCCTCGCGACCAGGAGGCTTCATCAGTGACAGATGAGCCCTTAAATTCGAACCGAGAACCTGTTTAATCCGATCCAGGTTCCATTATGATGGTACTTAGTGATTAATCTTGATATGGCATGAAGATCCTGTTTTCTCTTACATCATCTTTGAATGAAGGAAGAGATGGTATATGCTTATTGTAATGTGTTATGTTGATGATTTTAGAATGCTTGGGAGAAGTGAAGAAGCCGCAGTATGTATTAAATATATATGATCTACTTATTCATTACTTTATATTCTAATAAGAATCAATCACAGCGTAATTTGCGTTGATTTTATTGCTATCTTTTTACACTATAGATTCATACAATGATATACATTGTACTATGTGTATTTGGCAAGAATTGTTGTCTGCTATCACGCTCACTAATGAACACTCCATCGATCATCAAGTTGATTCTATCACAATGGCTATGCCTTTATGTCACCTTAGATGTAGCCTTAACTTAGGAAGATCTGTCTTCTGAGGTGACTTCCCTTTGCCTTTCCCTCATCCCTGACTCTCAGATGTTCAACTGGTCAACCAATCCATCCATCCCTTTGTGGGTCAGTTAATTGGAAGCAATTAGTACGTAATTGGTGGTGACTACTTCAGAAGATTACGAAGGTTACCACAGGTCTGTCGAATAAGATCCAATTATCAATTGGATCATATCGAGTAGGACTTGCGACCTCACTGTCAGATTAATGATATCATTACCTGTGTTCTTCAATAGCTCAGGATTGGGATCAACTTGGCGTCTGCGTTTGGTGTCGAATATGGTACACAACCTTTATAATTGTTTATTGATGTTGTAGATGCTGAAATACAAGCAAGCCCTTTCCTCCAAGCAGGCTGAAACCAAACTTAAGAATATTCAAGCGTGCCACCAGTTAGTTATATGACATTTTTAACATAAAAATAATCAAGTTTTAAGTTGATTTCGCTCACAAAGGTGTAATATCATTGACTTAAATTGTCAGATTCTTCATGAGTTGAATGATATTTTAAGAAAGTAAGTTTAAAAGGCGGGAGGTACCTATTCCTTGTTGAAATTAGGCTTAATTCGTAATTTAAGATTAAATTATATCATTACATTTATTATTTAAGTTTATGTTATGCCTTTCTTGCTTGCATTATTGAAAAATCTCTCTCTCTCTCTCTCTCTCTCTCTCTCTCTCTCTCTCTCCGTTATATTACAACTATATCTTCTGTTTGTTTTTTGGACCATATTAGAATAAGAACTTCACAATGTTGTGTATTATTTAAATGGCCTAATCTTAATATTAAATTTTAAGTAATGAACCAAACAACAACTTAACAACTCTGCTTTGTATTATTGTTTGCAGATCTCACTTTATAACCGAACGCTCTCTGGCGAATGACGCGGCTCTCATCAATGAACACATACAACTGCTGAAGCGGCAGATTCCTATTGAGGTTAACACTTGTCTTACCTAATACTTAACTTCCAGATTTGTGGAGGTCTTGCCACATCCTGTGTGGCCGATGGTGGGCTAGACTACATTTCCCTTCACTGTCCAAAAAGCACCTCTAAGATATCTAGTATATAGAGGAAGATTCCTGATATTTTCTACCAGATAATTACCACAAAGCTGGTTGCTTTTATTTCTAAGGGGAGGAGGCGATGTCCATCTGCCATAAATCCTCCACAATCAGCAACAAAAGTCCTAATTTAAAAAATCGTTAATAGTGATAGCATGCATGACATGTTGTTAGACACTATTACATCCCTGATATCATCCTTAGATGAGGAAATGTTTGTTAAACTTTAATTATCATTACAACTATTCATTGTTATAATTATACAGCAGATATATGTGACTGCATAGTGTATATAGGCAGCAGATATTTGTGACTGTATAGTGTATATAGGCAGCAGATATTTGTGACTGTATAGTGTATATAGGCAGCAGATATTTGTGACTGAATAGTGTATATAGGGAGCAGATATTTGTGACTGTATGTTTTTGACTGTATATAGGCAGCATATGTTTTGGACTGTATATAGGCAGCAGATTTTTTTGGACTATATAGGCAGCAGATGTGCTTTGACTGTATATAGGGAGCAGATGTTTTTGACTATATATAGGCAGCAGATGCTGCAGAAGCGGCCAAAGGTTCTGCAATATTTCGTCAGATGCCGAGAACCGGTTCTATACTAGACTTTCCTCTAATACACACGTTGTCCTACTGTTGTCTCTACTGGTATACACTCCCAGAGGTCAGTGCTTTCAATATTGACTCGATCAATCAATAAATGAATTAATCAATATATCTATAAATCGGTGCTGTACTGTTGTTTCTACTCATACCCTCACAGAGGTGACTGCTTTCAAAATTCAATCAATCCATCAATCAATCAATTGCTATTAATTGCTGCTGTATTGCTGTCTATACTCATATAATCTTAACAGAGGTGAGTGCTTTCAATATTGACTCAATCAATCAATCCATCAAACATTAAATCAATCAATTAATATTATTGAAGATTCAATGAAGATTAGGAAATTTGGAGACTATGGGCTCAACAAACCCCTGGTGGAGCTGATTTAATTAATGACATCGGCAGACAGATTATGCTGCATACCCGGAATCAGCGCGAGACCTCTTTTCTTTGGCAGAGGCTCTCAATCGCTCTGCAGAGGTTTAGTGCGGTCTGCTTTCGCAGTTCTTTTAATCTTGTCGATCTCAGTAGCCAGGTCACGATTCATTCTGTTCGTTATAAGTCATTTTAATAAAACACATAGGGGGCTGTTTGTGCCGAGGTAATTTTTTTTAATCGGTCTATCAATCAATTAATATGTCTAAAAATCAATGCTCTGTGCAAAACCAGCAGTAGCGGAAAATGAATAATAGAGGGTCAAACAGCTGAGTCAATATATGGTCACACCCAGTGTTGCAGCCTTAAACTTCTGTTGCACCGGTCTACAGCACAAAAGAAAGAGAATATCGCATACAAGCTATACAGTTATGTGCCATAAACCTGCCGTTAATCATTGTACTGTGAGAACGAGAGAGAGAGGGAGAGAAAGTATGTTAATTAATTTAATTTAAGTAAGTTAAATGAAGTATATTTGACATTTGTGTGTATCTTGCACATAAGTGAACTATTAAACTAAATTGTTAATTTAAAGCATACTTCTGAGATGTGTATTTTTGTGTTGTTTTCTGTTTTAGGACAAGCACGCTTGCCCCATAGCTATAAAGAAGGCGCACAAGGTACGCACTCAATTCTTACAAATTTTGGTACTTTCTTATATCCTTTTTTTATTCGCATTCGCATTGATTGATATAAAAGTCTTAATTTCCTTACGTAATCCAATTTTGTGGTGGAACTGTCTTGAATTTCTTATATTAAAAAATAGAATGATAATAATTAAGTTAAAATCATTAAGTTAGGTGCATATTATTTAGTTAAGTTGGGTCATATTTTATTTAAAATTTAGACAAAAAGGTGTCTTTATGTCAACTGCAGTTGTATTATAATACTTTGATATATAATAATATGACAGTTGACAGATAAACAGTATCAGTGGACCGTGGTAAGGGTGAGAGGTGCTAGGATGAAGAAATGGCAGGACCTGGAACCTCTGTTCACTGTTAAGGTCTGTGCTTTGAGCTATGTTCAGTGGTTAAATTGAAACCAAGGGGCCCTGGAACGCTAATGGCAATTTTTTTTCTGGGTCCTGGAATGCCAATCGCAAATTTTTTCTGGGTCCTGGAACGCTAATGGTAATTCTTTTCTGGGCCCAGGAATGCTGTTGGCTTGGTCGACTGGTCCCCGAAATGGCTTTCTGCCACAGTTTAACTCTTGGTTATGTTTAATTATATATATCCATCTTTATTCGACACTTGGGCATGGAAACCATGTGCACACACAAGACAAACAGAAATAGTAAGAAAATGGAAAAGAAGCAGAAAGATAGCAGTACACAGTTCATAGTTGTCCCGGTTGGTGGGCCGAGTCGATAGCAAGCTTGCCTGATAAGCAGGAGGTCATGGGTTCGATTCCCAGTTGGGTCCGTTTCTGACAGTATCCCTGGGTACGGAAGCAGACGTTAAACTTAGCTTTACAGCTTTACAGAAACGAGTAAAATGTACACTGTACAGTTTATAGCAGTCATGTGCGTATTGCAGTTGAAAATTGTTATGCATAAGGAATGATTTCAGCTAGTTTATATAATGTTCATTAAAACGTTCTATGTTTTTGTTTATGTAGTATATAATTAAGAATTAATTTTTATGTAGTTGTGATTTTCATAGATATAAGTATAATAATATTTTGTACTCGGCTTCAGTCACCTCTGATAAATGTGCCATCTATGGAATACCCCTGCAAATTTATCTTAACTTTAGAAACTTATTGTTTAGTCCACTGTTTTGTTTTTCACCAGGGTTGGCTAGGGGGTGCCAAGCTGAAGGGTGCCATGGATTTTGACCGACTTGTTCCGGTTCTTAAAAAATTCGATGCACCACGTGATGTAAGATTTATTCTGACTTGTTTAAATTAATTCTTAAATAATAGTAAGTATTTTTATTAAGCGCCGTTCTACACAAAATGCCACAGTAGCACAAAATGGACAATGGAAAGTCAAGTGGCCGTGCAGCAAAAAGCCACAACCGGTGTGACAATCTAGATCTCCTGCAAGTCTGAAATTTGAAAGTTCTAGTCTATAACAAAGAAATCATAGCCACTTGGCCATGAACTCTGCACTGCCGTATCTTCTTCAGTCACCGCATACGAACACGCGCAGGGTGGGTTTAATTCTCAATTTTCTTGAACTCACTCTGATAATTGATAACATTAATTAATAATAATCAATTAACTAATACATATAATTATTATATGTATATTTGTAAATAATAGAGATGCCTTGACATGATATACTATATCGGACAGTAAACATTAAACATATATTACGATTGATAACAGTTGAATTATGTAGGTGGTTTGATGCTGTCGGTAGTTGCACATCCCCCTTGGAACGTCCCTGACATCGCCTTCTGGTAAGGAACCGGACGTTAAATCCTCATTGATTGATTGATTGATTGAAATGGAAAATAAATTCAATGTCATAATATTCTTTTTCAGATAAAGAACAAATACTGTAATCTGATCGACGGTTTGGACCACAGACTCGAAGTTGGACAGAAAAATGGCTGCCATGAAAGCGTCATTGATGTAAGTGGATAACATTAGTATTCTTGTGCTAATTATATTTATAAATCGATCAACCAATCAATTAATCAAAAACTTTTATATAGCACACTCTTAATTGTGTCTCAGAAGCGCTTTTGCATGAAGGGCAGAGTTTCCTAGCCTGTCAGAGGCCACAACCGATGTGGCAGGATTTCTACTAGCCTGTAATTTGATCAGACACGTAGAAATAAACCACTTTGCTTCAACCACTCTGCTCTTCATTTCAGCATCTGCATCAGTTGCCTCTTACAAACACATGCAGTTGGGCAACTAATTACATGATTTATTAAAAGTGAATTATTGCCATTGTAACAATCCAGTTAAAAGTAATTGATTATTAAAATTCATAGTATTGATTGATTGATTGAATAACTTTGTAACTTATTGACCGGTGGCGTGATTGACTGCTTGATTGATGGATTGATTGATCGATTGATTGATAGATTGATTGATTGATTAATTGATTGATTGTAGACATATGTTCTCCTGAAAGATAAAATACAGTTGATGGCATATCAGAACAGTTTAACGAGGAACTCTCAGGAGTATTACTACGCAAATGATGTATTGAAGACATCCGTAAGTCGGTCAATCAATCCATAAATCTATTTATAAATTGCTGCAGCAATTTTCCATAGTAGTGCTCAATTAGTAATAGTTTGTAATGAGCCTATCTAGCCAAAGGCCTCAACCGGTGTGAGAACCTAGAACTCTCTGCGGGTCTGAAATTATAGACTATAGCTATTGGTCAATTTCACAGAGGACATTGCATCAACCTTTCTGCTGCAGTGTCTGCATTAGTCACCTCTTACAAGTGCGTGCAGATGTCAGCCGATCTACATTATTATTATTGTTTATATTTTATATTTATTCCATTAATTTCATTTTGTAATTCTGTGCTTTGTATGTTTATTTGTAGACGATAAAATGGAAGAACTAAGGAGTTCAAGTTGCTGCTCAAGAACAAGAACATTCCCCTTTAGTGTATATGATTGTACATGATTATGTGAATTTTGCATACAAGAATAGAATGCAATACAATGTTGGTTTAACGTCAGTTTCATCATCTGGAGAGATATCAGGGACTATTCCAACAGTACAACCAATACATACGGATCCACTCGAACGCAGTTAACAAGTCACAAGTTCTGAAAAACAACTTGTGTCAACACTGGTCATACACAGTGCAAGCCCATTTATTCATAGAACCGACAATAATAAAATTGAAATATCTATGGGGCAAAGAATTAGTTTTTAGCTAACTGCAGAAGTAGTAAAACATTGTAGATAAAATTGACATTTATTTCATCAAAAATATATTTATAGATAAAAGTCTGTTTAAAAATCTCCGAAACTCTGGAATGCCGTCTCGCTGAAGGTGCCGCGGAAGCAAATTACATTGGAGCGTTGGAGTGCCATAGACAGTCGTTGCCACAGGAAAGTTTTCTCTCGGCTATCATCAGATATGGCTCGCGACCTTCTGCCTATTTCGTCAATAAAATCTGTAGCGGCAGCATGGATTAGTCCCGGGTCTCAAAGGCAATTGGCACGAAAGTTTATAATGTCATGAGCACGTTGTACTACTGCACCTTCTTCGATGCTGCTACCTCGGCAGCAGAATCCGCCCCAGAGATTAAGGAGTTGAGATTGTAGATTAGAAGTGATTGCTTATTACTGTAAGAATGCATACACAGGTGCACAATGCACAATTGCACATGTGAGTGTGCATCGTTTGGATTGACAGGATCATAGACCCTGAATCATTACCATTACCTCTGTCTTCTTTACACTGACATCCCTTAGGCTTTGCATTTAGAATTCAACCTATCAAACATTCTCGGCAGTTTCTCCTCGAGTCAGGTCTTACCACAGCATCATCAGCATATCTCAAATTTGTTGTATTTTCTCCTCCCTTTTCCCTTTAATCCTTCCAAAGCTTCTTATCATGAATACACAATCGAGGTTGAAAAGAATCTGAGAGATTATACATTATATACAGCCCTGTCCTACTCCTCTTCTAATACTGAACGATCTTCTATTCCCTCCTTCAACTCGTACAGCAGCCATGCATATTGGCTTCAATATAAATTTATAATTATTAATTTATTAATAAAATATATATTATAGTACATTTATAAAATTTGGTGTTTTTCTGCTAGTGAAGAGTTTGTGATAGTGTTGTCAGTATTGCTGTCTTTTGATTCATATCGAGTTTTAGTCAAATCAAATCCGTTATGAATTATGATATACAATATGGTTTGACGTCCGTTTCATAGTCTGAAGACGATATATTGACGATTAATATCTCGTCGAAAGCACTCGAGACAATATGACGATCTGATATCATCTCATACAATTGTTGATATATTGAAGCATTTGGGTATAGTATACACAATTTTTGCTGAATTTCTGCAGATTGATGTGTCTAAAATAATCCGTAGATGAGGAAATGGACGTTAAGCTTAAATTGTTATTATTATTTGTATTATTAAAGATAAAACACGAATTTGGAAATATTAAATCAACAAAAAAACTGATTCGTGTACCACATAATTGTTATTTTATCAATATACGCTAACCACCACCAATGTAATGTAAAATGTGATGAATAATAATAAAATAATTTCATTATCCTGCATTTAAATAGTTTAAATAGTATAGAGCTCGAATGTTGGATCCGCAAACATAGCACTGAACAAACCGAAAGCTGCATGTTAGTAGAAGCTGACTAACACGGTCACTGGTTCTGGAGACCCCTCAGAAAACAAAATTGTCTCTACGAGCCTTGAGTATATGGAAAATAATAAAAGGCACAATTTCTTTACCTTCATTTACTATATCATTAAATTTAGAAGTAGATACTCGGTTTTCTATATGATCGGAATGATTATTGTTTGTCCATTCTTTGTTAATTATTTTTTCAAACTAAATAAGAGAAACCAGTATAAATACCACAATATTAACCATCAATACGTGGCTTAGAAGAAAACTATTTACCACTGATAATAAGGATTCAAACCTTCGTTTTAAGTCCTGGGGTCCTAGAACGAACCTATATACTGGATAACTCACTTTCTGATGAATAATTAATAATAGTAGACGTGTTAGAAATTCTATATATGATCATAGAAACACTTCACTTATTTCATTATGGTATGCTCTAGCAGTCTATGTTAACGATTCAAGTTATCAACATAGAAACAATGACGATTCAACGTCCCATTCCCCATCCTAAGACGAGACCACGGGCGTCACTTATTACAATATAGTGTGCTTTAGGTCAGCTATACTTCTAGTTTTATAATTTTTTCCTATTAGTCATAAAATGAAAGACTTCAGTAGAATGTCTAAACTTTATACTCAACTGGCTAAAGCACCCGACCGCTATCCTGAGTCACGTAGTTCTATCCCAGGTCCGTCGTTGCTGATACTTTCGGGCGAAGAAACTAACATTAGCGCTACCTTAACCTGTAATTGCTAAAGCAGATTTTACGCCGGTTTCGTCACACAAATGCACTATCCAGACAGTTGAACCAGAGATTCGAACCACTTAACTATTTCGGTCGAGGCACGTTAACCGATGCGCCAATCTGCTCAACCCTTTGTTATTATTTACCCAACATTAAGTTTGGTAACAATTCCCTGCGCTATGCGATCTGATCCGGGTTTAGGCACACTCAACCCATTCCCACTGCTGGCGTATCTATCCCAACCATAAACCCCTGCTCCACCCGGGGCAGAGTTATGGGTCCCGTATGGGCCCCAGCCGATGTAGGGCGAGGGCCGGGATATACCCGGGTAGGAGCCCCTGAAGTTGCCTTGGTAATGGGCGGCGGGCAGGGCCTGTCGCGACTGTCGATCAGGGTCCAGCCCCACCCTGCCCCCCTTCATGTAAAGTTCACCAACACCGCCGTTACTCTGAAAAAAAAATGAAATATTTAATAGTTGTGTAATTGCAGTGCTCAAATTACGAGGGGTGTCCCCCCCCTTCCAACATAACCCCAATCAATAGCCCTAGATTTGAGGGTTAAGGCTAATGGGACTTCCAAGATGCTATTGAAGAGGACAGAACCCGAAAAACATCTGATTTAATCATGAATTTGCCTTTGTTACGGGATGGGTACCCGTGCTTGCTTGAATTAGTATTAGCAACCTTGCATTCATCTACAAATTAACCTACGTGGACTATTTCTAATTTTCTGCCGGTAAATCTCTTTGATCATCGCCTTCGGGTGAGGATCCAGACGTTAAATCCTCATTGTATTGTAACACTGATATCCTACCTGGACATCGTCGGGTTCATCACGGAAGCTGAGAGGGGTCTGGATGGCCTTGCTGTAGTTGAGCGCCTCGTGGATGGGCGAGAACACGGCGACAAAGAAAGCTACACCGATGTACACGTAGAAACTCGTGGCCAGTCTGTACCAATCTCTATAGCTCTGGTCCGTGGCCTCACCTGTCCAATTTATTTATTTATTTATGTTACGGTACTGTTAAGTCAGACATATTCAAGAATTCATTTCAACGAGAAAAGGGACACAAAGCCCCAAGAGCACTAAAACATCCCCAATCAATCAAGATACGATTAGTCGGGGAGTGATGAAAAATAATAAAACAAAGAAACTGCAACTAAGAGAAGGAGAGGAGCACGAGGGTTCTGTCATGTGAAAATATACAAAAAATTAAAAAATGTACATGTAGAAAATAAAAATTAATCAGTCAATTAGTTTATTCACCAATCACCGCTCTTCACTTGCAAACTGTCAAGTGAGCGCTGAACTCATCAATGGAGAATCAAGTATAAACAGACGCATAATACAGTTGAACTACATGTATATGCACAATCGAATTATGCAGTTCTTCGCGAGCTTGTGTGTAAAGTAAATGTGTTGTATCTATCCAGTGCTCTGCCACGTGGCAGGTCCAAGGCAAAAATTCATAACACAATCAACTATCTCGCTCTTTAATGAGCACACCATTGACCAACCTAATAAGTCTTTCACATCACAAAGGCTTTGCCTTTTCCACACCTAAAATGATGCCTTTGTTCAAGGAAAATATGTTTCTGAGGTGGTTTTCGATTGCCCACCTCAGTATCTGCGTTAGTCGGCTCTTGCGAAACACGTGCAGCTATCGGTTGGACTATTCTCGAATATCCCGAACCCAACACGGGAATGTGTGTGTAATATTAGTAAGTAAACAGTAACTTTACCAGGAACAAAATCACCGAACCCCACACTCAGCACCGTATTGTAACAGAAATAGATAGACTCCCCGTAGGTCCAAGGCTCTATAGCGTTGAATATAACGGCCGGTATTAGCACAAAGAAGATCGATCCGATCACAAACAATATCACCACACGCAGGAAATAAACCCAAAACTTTCGCAGCTTCGACACCTTTTTGATGGCCTTTGTCTGGAGTTCATTATTAGGTACGGGTGTAGACTCGAGGGCTCTAGAATGGAGGACGCATTCGCCGCACATTATCCTCTCCAGATGGCGGATTAATCTGGCGATTGGTCTTCCAATTCCAAATGCGAAGAGTACGAATAGTGGGATTCCGAATAGAGTGAAGAACACGGTAAAGATCTTTCCACCGACAGTTTGTGGAGTTACGCTACCATAACCTATAATCAATCAATCAATCAATCAATCAATCAATTAGTCAGTCAATAATGAATGTATCACACATTCAAGTATCCAATTTAGTAATCAATCAGTCAACACTTTGATCATTTGTTCTTGGTCTTATTTTTCGGACCCAAGATCTCTAATTGCCAAAGGTGTCTGGCGATCTGTAAGGCAAGGATTATCAAATTTTTGACGTCCCTGACATCTTTCCTAGATTTATTGTTATTTGTTTATTATTTTGTTATTATTATTATTTAAATGCTCTGAGTGATAAACAACCCTGAGATTAAAAAGATAAAAAGTTTAAATATAATGTACCAGTTGTACCCAGAGGGGTGTACAAGGTCCATGGGTTCAAATTAGCTGTGGAGCAGATCGAGGCTGGAGCTGATGGTGCCCTTGACACAGACAGAATTGTATCTCTTTAAGCAGATGTTATGAACAGTTAATTAATTGTAGTCTAATTATTGTCATTAACTGCATAGATTGTACATAAAATCTATTATACAAAACGCATTACAAATGAATAAATTTTAAACAGGGTGCAATTGTGAGTAGATTGTAAATAAATTAGACTACAAACCCACTGCTCCAACGATCTGTGACGCCAGGAAGATGGAATTCTGAACGCTCCAGTTGGAAACATTCATCACAGTTCTTGTCTGTCTATTCAGCAGAAGTCCAGCAGCCTGTGCTTTCTTTAGTAGGATCTTTAGCTTCACAAGTCGAGTGAGGTTAACACAAGGATGGGCAGCTGAAATATAAAAATTTGACAAATATATAAATATTATATATAAATATTATATATATATACAGGGTGCGCCATAAAAATGTAGTACACTGTGAAAAAATTAAATAATTTCGCCATCTCTTGTCCGGTTTAAATTAAAATTTATGGGGTCATATAGG